>QANY01007023.1:971691-1223971 GCA_003255025.1 Datisca glomerata | reverse complement strand
GAATATATATATATATATATATATATATAGATATTATTCTAATGGCATTGGTTGTTGAACGAATAGGAGAGAATTAGTTAATTAGGTCATCGGTTCATCAATCAAGAGTTGAATTGAGAATACGATTGGTGTCAGAGAAATTTTCTTCTGTGGTTAAACTTTAATCAAATTTTTATAAAAATAATCATCACGTTCTTTTAGAAAATCGTCTCACTAAAGTCCTGCTTAATAACTCTCTAGATCTCATGTGTTGAGAACATCTAGAGACAAAAAATATGTCTTGTAATATTCTACGTACCCACACACGTCCTAGTGTGTTGAAGATTGACTTGAAAGATCTTGGTGTGGATCTCGGAGTCTATTGATCGTTGGATTGATTTCGTGGGAACAGATAATCGATCGATTTTTACAAGGACACTTGATATAGACTACGAGAGGTATATGAATCCTAACATTGTATGTTGTAGATTTAACTTATAAATATATAATAAATCCTGACTGATTGAAAAAAAGTTTTCAATAAAAAAATTTATTTGGTTATCGTGACATTGCGCAAGTTTTATTTTATTAAGAGATTTGATTTTTATTAAAAGTTTAATTTTTTAAAAGGCTTCGCGCCTCTACACTTCCGCCGCGCACGAACCGCGACGACCATCAATTTCATAATACCTTTTGAGTGAATGGATGAAATTTTGAAATAAATTTTAATTTCTCAATTCTCACATCCGTCGATTGCTTACGGTGTCGTGGCGTGGATGGTGAAAAACTGTGGAGGTAGTAATTTAGGCCGAGAGGATATGGAGAAGCTTAAAGCTTGTTATAGTGGGAATGGAGATGGTGGACAATGGAGGGAAATGGAAGGAGATAGGATGAGAAGGGGAGGAGGTAGAAGAAGTGGATGTGACAAAATTTTGGAATAGAATTTGCAAAGTTTGCGGGTTTGGTAATTAGTAGGCGTGTTCAAAAACCGTCCAGACTGTTTAGTCTGAACCAGTTTCAAACTAAAATTGATCAATCTAGATGATTTTTTTCTTGTTAATGGTCGTTTCGGTCCTCTTTTTAGAGAGGATCGAAAGTTCAAACAGTTCTAGAATTTTTGTTAGTTCTGGACCGGTCCGACCGGACCGACCAAATATTATATATATATAGGGTTTTAGGTTAGTTCTCTTCTCTCCCTCTCGCATCTCACCTCTAGTCCTCTTGAGTCTCGACTCTCCCTCTCCAGCCTCCCTTAACTCAGACCCTCTCCCTCTCTCTCAGCTCACAGGTCATGATCCTCTTCTTGTCTCTCCCTCTCCCTCAGCCCATGAGTCACGACGCCTCATCTCGCCTCTCCCTCTCCCTTAGCTTAGACCCTCTCCCTCTCCCTCAGCTCACGAGTCACGACGCCTCCACTTACCTCTCCCTCTCTTTCAGCTCACGAGTCATGACGCCTCCTCTCCCTTTATCTCAGCTTAGACCCTCTCCATTTCCCTCAGCTCATGGATCACGAGCCTCCTCTCGCCTTTCCCTCTCCCCCAGCTCACACTCTTTCCCTCTCCCTCAGCTCACGAGTCACGACATCTCATCTCACCTCTCCCTCTCCCTCAATTCACACATTCTGCCTCTCCCGCAACTCAGGAGTCACGATGCGTCCTTTCTTTCTCCCTCTCCAACACTAGACGCATCGTTCTTCGTCCAGGTAAGATCGAGGGTTCCAACTCGACTCTAAGGATATCTTCTTCATAATTGTGTACTGGCAGTACTTAATGCTAAATGAACTCTAAATTTAAAGTAGAATCGATATTTTAAAATTCTCCAATAACTACTCATGTATGTTGTATTTCTTTGTCAACCATATTATGCTCTTCATCGTGAAAAATGGTTGCTCATTTTTCACTTCTTTATTTGTAGAAAATTTTTGAAAAGGGAAAGAAACTAAACTAATGACGTTGTAATTGTGGTCAAACCTTCAAAAATTGAAAAGCGAAAGAAACTAAACTGATGACATTGAAATTTTCAATATTGTAATTTCATTTCATTTTCCTAAACTTGCAAACTTAATGACTTATGGTGATCTATGGTTGTGCAGTCAGAAATCTTCAAACTTTACAACATAAGTGACAGCTACATCACAAGGAGATGTCTACTGGAACTTCAAAAACTGTAGAAGCTCTTATATGTGCACAAAATTGGATTCTGAGTAAACCTGTGCATATTAATCTCAACGAGACATTACAAGAGATTGTGGAAATAGATGGAGGTAACTCATTTATATATTGTTATTTATATTTCACATGCTTTTAAACTTATTATCTTCATTTTCTGAACTCATTGTCTTCATGTGAATAGAATGTATCAAGATGCAATAAGAGATTGTCATTACTATTGCATTATGTGATTGAAGACTGGAGATGGATGAACTTCTATGCTTTGTTGTGTTTCTGATTTACTTTTTTTTAATATTTGAATGTTGAATAATTTTATTTGTATTTTGGAGTTCTAATATGTTTGAATGTTAGATATTAGTACTTTGAACTTTGGATATTTTTAAATGTTGGATATTAGTACTTTGAAGTTTGGATATGTTTAGATATGGGAAACTCCTAGTCAAAATTATCTTTATTGTTAAATAATATTATATTGTAAAATAAGTATTTAGTCCATAAAATTCTTCCAAACCGACCGTTGATTCTCGGTCTGGTTGGTCCAGATTTTTTTCAAATTTATGGTCCGTTCGATCCTCCATATAGAAGGACCGCGAGTTGGTCTGGTCTTGTTTTCCTTCAAAAATCTTACTAGATCGACCGTTGAATACCCCTAGTAATCAGGAGGAAATGGACTAATTTTAGTTTTTATCCTCTACCGTGGATTATTTTTGTTTTTAGGGAAATCATAGTCATAGTGAATGAGTTTATTTTATATTTTAAACACAAAAAATGACGCTCAAGTTTTCAATTGCGAAAATAACCCTTAAAATAACCGATTCATCTTCTTTTTTAGGAATAGTAAATAATATATTGATTGTTTTTTAAATGGAAGTTTTCTTGTTCTTCATATAAAAAATAAATCAATCAATCAAATTCTAAGAGGCTTCATAAAGTGCTTCTTTATGAGTTAAACTTATGAAAATAGAATTGACTAATCCTAAGGTAAAGGGTCGAGAAACTCAATGCAAGGCTCTTTTTCGAATAAGTCAATTTGTTCGGGATCATGCAGATCTACTCTTTTTCGTGTTCAAATTTACATTGACTGAAATAAATTAGAAATATAAAAGAGTTTGTTATTGGTCAAAAGTTCTAGAACCAGATGCGTTTATTTAGTAAGCGCTTTGTTTAAATAAAAAAATAGCGTGTTTACATAGTAATCAACTTCTTTTCACATAGTAAATAAAATATTTACATCAAAGGGAAACTACCACTCACGAAATGACGACAAAGACGGCAACAAGAAAACCCATAGTAAAATGAAATCCATAGAAAATCTCAGAGTAAGCTAAGAAATCAACGAGGACAAATTGGGTCATGGTTGGCGACGTGCCAAGATTTGATTCAAGAGTTTGAGAATGAAAGGGGCATGGGGATGATGATGATGTATTTTAGAATTTTTTTTTTTGGTAGCAATCACTTATTTACTTAATATATAATAAGTGAGACAGATTTGCAATTAAGTTTGGTTAGGGCCAATCTCTCAGCTCCCTTTTTTTCTTTTACCAAAAATGGCAGAAAAAATAGGTTTTAAGGATGAGGTTGAGTAAATGGGCACTAAGATCTTTTTTTGTTGCAAAAATGCCCAAACAACCGGTGGTTCAATGTGATTTCCTCATTTTTATTTTTATGAAAAACTATGCTAATTGTTAATTGTCTAGCCACTTACTTCTCTCTTCCCTTAAAACCGGTCATTCATGTAGTTCTCCCTTCTACCATAAAAACGTATAAAAGATCATGCTTTTGGTATGGGTATCCCAATTATATAAATAATTGACAACAATGACCCCTAAATAATAAAAACTGTAAAGATGACCCATCTGCTAATATAACCAGTGACTAGAATATGAAATTTCAAAAAATACTTTTTTCAGTACATAAAACAAGATATAATTAGTTATCTCTCATCTCTCTCATGCGATTTCACCGAGAACCCCTCCCCATTTCACCGAGAAACCCTCTCCAACCACCGAGCCATCGAGCCACCAAGACATCGAGAGCAGCCACCATGAGCCACGTAGTTGTTCCTCCCAACCACATAGAGAAGCTACCGAGAAACCCTCCCCAACCACTAAAAACCCCATATGTAATCGAAAGCTAGCAAAATTTATCACTCGATTTCTTTACTAGATTGCTTCTGAAAATTTGTTTTCAAGAAATTCCTCTATTTCTCCTCTGATTTTCACAGTGTTTGTCACCAGGTAACAAGATTATACTTGGTTCTTTTTTTAATTTGTTTCAGTTCTTAAGAAGTTTTAGTAGCTATGTTTTGGCTGTTGAGAAAATTGCATGTTGATGTTTGAATGTTGTGCTATTTATTGTAGTTTCTAACTTTTGGGTTGATCTAAGTTTAATTGTTTGATGAGAATGAATTTGGTTTGTATGTATCGCTGCTAGTATGCTCGTTGACCCTCGAGATTTTGTGCCTATTAATTTCGAAGGATTTTCTTCTTAGAGTAATTTTAGAAGGATGACATGTGTAATAGGTCTATCTATAGTGTACATATCGAGACCACATGGATGTATCTCGTGTAAGTTAGTTCACACCAGAGTTCTAAACATCAAATACGAACTAATAAGATCCTAGTATTTGTGGAGTAATAATTATGTAATGTATGCATAGATTGTATAGATGATTCATATGGTAAATTGTAGCGCGGATTGGGTTAGTAATGTAGTAAATAGTATTTTAGGTTCTGACTACAATCTAAATGTGCTATTTGTTTTGTGAGAATGAATTTGTTATGTTTGAATAATAATAAAGTGTCCAACTCTTAGACCAATATTCATTATATTGTATGTCAGTCATCTGTTGATTCATGTTTCAAAACTTATAATAAAGGGACAAAAAATAATGTTTACAATACTATTAAGAATACTTGTAGACATCCGATTTACAAAAAATAATGTTTAAAAAAAGAAGATGTAACGTAAGGTTACAAATTAATGCCACGTCTTAAAAATTGAAAGGAAAAATATAAAAAGAAACAACACTTCAAATATCAGACTCCGAGAAAGAATCATCTGAGTATTATTTGTATTGTACAACTGAGGATAACATAAGCAATGAGGTAATAATAGTAGATTAATATGCATGTTTACTAATATTAAAATTGTATAATTGTTATATGTATATTACTAAATATCCATGTTTCATTAGGTTGAAAGTGAAGAACTTGAAGAAGGAAGCCATGAAGAATTTGAAAAAAGTGAACAAGAAAGCCAACGTGGAGAAAAGCATGAGCCGATACTTACCCAAAATGAGGTACTTATACAATTAAAGATAATTATATAGCTGGTAAACATATAGTTAACATGCTGTCAACAATATATTTACATTGTTTAATCATATTAAAAATAAAGAAATGTTATTTGCAAATTGCAGGAATAGGCATTGTGATCCCAAGAACAAAGTGGATGCCTTTGCAACACATAGTTTTATATTCAAATCCGTATGTGATCACAGCATTAAAAAGATCACTAAATCACATCCAAGCAAATAAGTCAAGAGAAAGTTGTATTGGTCACTTGCTCGACTTGAAGTTGAGTAAGTTTCATTCACAACTTATGGTACATCTTTTGTGGAGACAGTGTAGGCATAATAGAGATGATGAAGTACTATTCAACCTAGAAGGTAATATATAATTAAGTTTGGTTTAAAGAAATTTGCATTGGTAACAAGGCTTAATTGTGGCCCATACCTTGTTGGACGATGGCAGATGTTGTCAGAAGATGGGCTAATAGAGAAATATTTCAATAATGAGATATGACCAAGTGAGTATAGATAATTTGAATATGGTTGACAATGATGAGATGTTCGATAGTTTTCCATGGGGGCGACTTTCATATGAACTCACACTTGAGTTCATACAAAAAATTGTTGACTCCCGCAATGCAAAGGGGAAGTATTGGGAGGATTCCCCCTTGCATTAGTTATATGGGCGTACGAGGTCCCACCATCCATTTCTGAGAGACCTTCAAAATATGCAACAAAAGTCAGGAATGGAATTCCTCGCCTATGTAATTGGGAATCAAGCCTTCAGCTATATTGAAGAGGATTAGAAAGATACATTTTTTGGAACACCAATTTAAGTAACATATATTTACAACAAATTTTTTTACATTATTAATTTTGAATTTTGTTTTTGATATATTCAAGCAAATATGTAACTAACGTTAAAAAGTAAATTACAGTTTCAAGTCAAATCATTACAACCAACTGAAGAAGAATGGGTAGCCACATACATGAGTCCATTAAACAAAAGAAGACAAGCATCTAATCAAAATATAGAAGAAGACTCAAGAAGTGGAGAGCCCGCTACATACACGTTTGAGAATTTAATTCATACACTCATCCAACCAAACATTAGGGTGAAACCTAATATGAAAGATACTAGACAAGTTGGAGGCCTTAGAGAAATCTTAGATTTCTGAGAAAGTATCAAGCATGACAACAATGGTGATTCGGGAATTTAATAAATTACGACAACTATAAATAATTATATGTATTAGAGGAATGCTTTTGAGAAATTTTTTGAAATGGGTGAACCTTACAACAATGAAGGATATGAAGTTGTTGGTTCTCACGTAGAGACGCCAATATAACATGGAGAAAACCTAAAAATGTAAGTATGAACAATAAGTAAATTGTTAACTTATCGTACACGAAATGTTTACAAATCATAAAAATATTACTTACACATAGGGGTGGCAAACGGGCTAGTCCAACCGTTTCCAGGTTCAGGCTCGCGCTTTTTAAGCCGGTTCACGGGTCAGTCCCCGTCCGGCCTATATTGAACCGTTGAACTGGCCTGTGAGATCACGGTCGGGCCTAGAAAGATACGGGCCGATTAATTTGCACCAGGCTGGCCCGTGAACAGTGCTTCGTTATTAAATGTTAAAATTTATAAAATTTATGGATGGAGAGATTTGAATCTTGGTGGGAAGGAATAAGATGTATATGAATATCATTAAGTTAAATACATCACATCTAACAGTGTTTCTAGGAATATGCTTATATTGAGGATTTAGACACTCTGAAACAATCTTCTAAATCATATTCTTCAGCATAACTCAGGGGTTGTTCAGAAACCACTATATATCTAGCTAAACATTCCCTAATTTTAGTATGTGAATATTTAAAAGTTCTAGAACCAGATGCGTTTATTTGACTTTGTTTAGATGTCATCCAATGGAGAATTAAAGAAATCAATTGAAGAAAAATGTCAAATCATGGATGAATTCGTGAAGAGTAATGTTGAGAAAGAGTAACTTATTTTAAAATTATGAAAGTCAAATAAATTGAGTAAAAGCGTATCAAAGATATTGAAGGAAAAATTCGTGCAAAATAAACTCGGCTTTAGTCCATTTTAGGTGTTTTGTCATAGTGATCTTTATAATTTTACAATTACATAATGTTGATAATGTTGATAGTAGAATTTAATATTCATTACCTATATAATTTTACTATATCAATTTAAAGACCACTTTGTCTTTGACTTTGTCTATTGATGAGATTTTACTATGTCCAGCGTTAGAGATAGTGAAGCACTGAAATTTTTTGATAGGAAAATTTGTTGCAGAAAAATTGTGCTTGTGTTTCCAGATGCATCATAAGCAATATGATAGCTTACAGAATATGAATAGCTTTAGAAAATAGTACAACATAAGTAATATGATACATAGTATTAAAATGAGCTAAAAGATGCAGACTTTTCACGTTAAAAATGTTAGTTCCCTGCCAATTAAAAATGCTAGTTCCCTGCCAATTAAAAATGCTAGTTCCCTGACAAATTCAGTCATCTATTTTCCTATTACAATAAAATGGTCCTCTTTTGCATTGAAGCCAAAATAACCCCAACAAACACATAATTTCATCCATATAAACAAACAGCAAATTCAGCCAACAAAATCAGTAAAGTGGCACGGCTACAACAAAATCAGCATAGGTGATATGGCTACAAAAAATGACACCATCCAAACTACTTGAATCATCTGACAGTGGTAATGGTCCCACACTAGCCGAACTACCTTGAGTTGATAGCATTGATGAGCTCTGTTGAGTAGATGTCCCCGACATCTTTTTTTTTTCATATTTTCTTCATTCCATCATTCGGTACCTTAAACTCCATATAATTTGATTCTAAAAAAATACTTGTACAGTAAACATTAACAATAATTACACTTTTAATTTTTATATACATTAATTGAAAACATATATGGATGATAATTCCCGCTTTGCCTTTCTCTTTACCTTTCACTTTGGCCTTTGTAGGTCCCCTACACGTTCTTTTATTATGACCAACTTTGTTGCATTTGCAACATTTGAGCACTAAACTTTTTTTAGCAAGTAAGGGTTGTTGAGAACGTCGTCGGAATGTCTCCTCCGTCTTTGCTTCTTCGGCCTACCCGGTTGCCTTATAATAGGTGGTGGATGTACTTATGTGCTAGTCGAACTCGACCATAGATCGGTTTGCACATTCTACTAACTTCTTTACTGTTTCCAACTTATCTTGAATCCATGGACATATTATGGGCCCAGGATACCTACTCATATCATCCCGATTTTTATGGATCCGTGTCATCAAGTATCTTTGAATCAATGTCATAATTGTAAGCAAAGGCTTAGGTCTTCCATCAACTATCTTCGAATTGAAGCATTCAAAAAGATTGTTCAACAATATATCACACTTAGGGGGCCCATTTAGTTCGCGTAATCTAGAATGATCATCGTAATTCAATTGCTTGCAAAATAGGATTGTCATGTTTGGTTATGCATAGTAATCTATGATATAATGTGTGATAATTAATTATTGCTATATTTGGTATATGTGAACTTTTATTGTAAATTTGTGTAAATAATAAAGTTACTTAAAAGGCCTTTTAGTTATATATTATCTGAATAATATTTTGACGTACAATTTTAACATTAATTTTAATTAATATTTAAATAAATTAATAATGCTAAACGAAATTTATAAAATATTTTTAATCAAATTAATAAAATAAGAGATATAATAAAAAATATTTTCACGTGAAAATTTAACATTAATTTTAATTATTTTCATTCATATTTAAATAAATTAATATTGCTAGACTAAAATTTAATAAATTAATTTTAGTTAAATTAATAAAATTATTTTTTATTAATATTTTAATTAAAAAACAAAAAATAAATTATTAAAAATTTAATTAAGTTAATAATACTAGACTAAATTTAAAAAAATTAATTAAAATTAAATTAATAAAACATGAGATATAATAAAAAATTCACATGAAATTTTGACATTATCTTTAATTAATTTTTATTAATATTTAAATAAATTAATAATGCTAAACTAAATATTAATAAAGGTAATTTTAATTAACTTAATAAAATGAGAGAGAAAGTGTGAGAAAAAATATTTCAATGAGAGTAGGAAAGTAATTCTATTTGATATTAGAATTGCAATGACATTATAAATTAGGATTGCTTCTATTTTATTTGGCAATTCAATTGTCTCAAAGTATTGCATATGAATTAAGATTGTAGTCTTATTTAAGGATTACGACAAACATACATCGTAAGTCAATTAAATGGATTACAAATGAGGATATCGCGTAACAAACGGGGCCTTAGGGAATGCGCTAAATGCATGTTTTGACCCACCGCAGGTATTTGTTTGAGGTGATCATGTGCAGCCTTACTTAATTACCTTGAACAGCAGCTGACTCCATCATATCTTTAAGTATCTTGCCCTTGTGGTTTTTCTGAAAGTTTCCATACAAATGCCTCAAACAAAAGCGTTGACGAGTTTCAGATACCACATCATTTAAAGTCGGTACAAGGCCTTGTACCAAACAGAGCATAATAAATTATATTGAGTAAAACAGTCAATAAATTCATATACAAGCAAGTAAGAAAATCACTAACATTTTGTTGGTCTGAATGAAGTTTCATCCATGCTGCCACACATCTCCAATATCATGCAGTAAATTCTCAATAAACCAAGTCCAACTTTCTCGAGTTTCACCTTCAGCCACTGCATATGCAATTGGATACATACCATCATTTCCATCAACGCTCACAACTGCTAGAAGTTGTCATTGCACATAATCTTTTAGATGACATACATTTAGACAAATCATGGGCCTACAACCTGACAAAAATCATTTCTTGCATGCATCTAAGCAAATATATAACCGTTGAAAATAGGTTGAGGATCGTTGACACAAACCCCACAAGTACTACCAGGGTTACATCCTCGATATCATCATACATCTCATTAAATTTACCAAGTCATCAACCACAATATGCTCGACAAATATGTCTATGGAATTACTTTTAGTCTTCAACAAATGATCCAACATATTTAAGACGTCACCATCTGTTTTCAACTCAACTAATCCAATTTGCTGGTCCATGATATAAAAACGGTTCAATCAGTCGAACCTAATTCCTTACATTTGTCATGAAGCTCAGGAATAGAAAACTTATCAGAATCATAAATCGGAACGATTTGACTATACCCACTAATATAACTATTTTTTCCCCTTTATGAATAATACCCTTACAAAACAAGTAAACGAGTCATCCATTTCATAACATGTCCAGACATAATCAAGATATAAAATTTAGCTATAACATGTGCAAACATATTTAATTCAATGATTTATGATAAAATGAAGATATACTACATGACAAGAAAAGAAATAAAATAAATGAATTTTACTGCTACATGCCAAAAACCACTTTCAACCCCACACTTCCAGATTCAATGTAATAAAATATTGGAATAAAAACCTCACAGGATCAATAAAATACAAAACAAAACCCAAAAATTGAAGCTGAGCAAATGGAAGGTGAGAAAACCAATAAAATGCAGATCATTAAACACGGGAAGAAATATTGAAGCTGAGCAAATGGAAGGCGAGAAACCCCATAAAAATACAGATCAATAAACACGGGAAGAAATATTGAAGCTGAGCAAATGGAAGGTGAGCAAACCCATAAAATACAGATCAAACCCATAAAAAATAGATCAATAAATCTCCAATAGAGTTCAAAAATGGAGGTGAGCAAAATGAGGAGGAGCTGAGCTGAAATTTCACCTTCGAAAATGAGTTGAACAAGACAAAGAGATGCGGGTATGGAGGAGTTCACGAAAGCTGCGGGTATGGAGAGGGGTTCACGACGAGTTGCGGTTATGGAGGAAGAGCTACTAGCGATTATGGAGAGGGGTTCACGGAAGGATTTAGTTTGTTTGCTAGGGTTTGGGGTAATACCTGGAGTTTATAGTTTTAATTTTAAAACTACTTCATTTTATAATAAACTAACATATATATAATAGTTAATAGATGAAAAGTTATATTTGATGATAAATAAAAAATTAAAAGTTATAAATAATAAAAATGATAGTTATCAATATTTTGAATCGTTGAATGAAAGAAAACACACAAAAAAAGAGAACTCGTGAAACAGTACGAGAAAAAGAGATATCAATCAAAGAGGCCAAGAAAAGCATCATCGGTTTTAAACTCTCCAAATGTAATTGTTTTTGGGTGAGCAGCTGACGAGGAGAAACTAAAGCAATAACATGACAACGTTGAACCCCCTATGCAACAAACCCCATAATTGAGCGACCATCATCAATATTCTTTCACAAGAGACAATGTAATACCTAGACCATATATTAAAAATGTTTGATATATTTGGAAAGTTTAAGAAACTTACATAACTTTTTGGATATTTAGATGTATATTTTTGAATGTTTAGAAGGATATTTAGATATCAGACATGAATTAGTTGATGTAAATGACCAGTACTTCATTGATATTTTATTGAAGATTGAGAACTATTTTAGCTTGTTTAATATATGACTTGTTAATAGTTTATTTGGATATGTAATGGTTTAATTTTGGATGATTATGAGTTATTAGTAATTGATTGTTGTTTTGTTGGAGATTGATATTAAATATATGGCTTGTTATGACTTGCTAAAGCTTTAGTTTTGTTATGCTCGTATTTGCACGTCTTTCTTGTTTTAGAAAAGAATAACTTTATTTCCTACAAAGTTTTAACAATAAAGATGCTTTATAGGTATCCTTAATGTTACAACTCCATAATTCATGTCAAAACCATGTTTTCAATTTTCTGACATATAATTAACATATATTCATTGCTAAAATATCACGAAGATAATGTCAAAATTAATTACAACTTAGTAAAATCTATATGTATTTCAAGGAAAAAAATATAAAATGCAGTAACAAATATGCAGCAAAGTACAATGCATCTCGAGACACAACCAGTTAAATATATAATTATGATTCATAAACATATATTTAACCAGATATATTTTTATTCAAAATAAAAGAGTCAGTAAGAATATGCTGTAAATAGTTCTCCTATTTCTAGAACGGTACAAAAATTTGTCAAAACAAATATTTTCAATGATAAGAAATAATAATTAAATTCTAAACATGTTTTCAAATGGCTAACATATAATTATCAAAATGTTTATTGTTGAAATATCACGAATACATTATAAAAATAATTTCAACTTAGTAAAATCTATATGTATTTCAAGCAGAAAAACATAAAAGGCAGTAACATATATGCACAAAGTATATTGCATCTCCAGACTCAACATGTTACAAATATGTTTACAAGTCGTAAACATCTATTTAACAGAAACATTTTTTATTTAAAATAAAAGAGACAATAAGAAATATGTATATGTATTTTAAGTAAATATGTATGTATTTCAAGGAAAAAACATAAAAAGGCATAAATAAATATGCACAAAGTACACTACAACTCTAAACTTAACACGCTAAAAATATGACCAGATACAATTTTTATTCAAAATACAAGAGAAATTAAAAGTATGCTGCAAACAGTTCTCATATTTCCAAAACACAAAACAATACATAGATTATTAAAACAAATATTTTTAATGAGAAGAACTAGCAGCTAAATTTTTAGGATTCTTGCACGTCCTTTTATTATGACCAAAACGGCCACCAAAACCACATTTCACCTGCTTCTTCTCACTAGCAGCTGGAATTCTCCTCTTTCTAGACCTCCCAGGTTGACGCCTAACTATGGGTAGTCTAACAGGCTATTCTTGCACTTCAGATTGTAAATTCCACTCAAATTTATTTTCAACGGGATTAGTATTGGAAGAAGATGCTGTTAATTGTTTTATTTAACGTAATAACTAGAAACATAAGGGTAAGGACTCATGCATCTATGAGAAAAAACCGCACAAGCATGCGCACACGACATCTCTTCTAAATCTTATATTCTACACGTACAAGTCATATCTTGCAAATGTACAATATAATGAATATAACCATCCACAATTTGGAACTTATTAGTGTCCACCAACAATACCTAGAAGATAAATAAAGTTACAATAACATACAAATTTTTGAAATAAAAAGAAAAAACTTGAAAAAAATTAAGAATGAACTTAGCAACATGGTATGTCCCACATCAAACATCAACCGTAACTCTTTTTCAGCCCACTTAGTTAATGGGGTAATAGTGTAATTAGCAGTCATACTTCGATCATAAAATCATTCTTGCAGCCTCTCTCTAAAATGTTCAGTGAAACACCCAACATGCAATTCTCTAGCATACTTGAAAAGAGCATTAATGATCTCAGTTATATTGGAGGTCATTATACTATATAACTTCAGCTAACAAAATGGGAATGCGCCCAACTCTAATAGCCAATACCTTCTAGGTAGCTTTGAATGCCTGGACTAATCTATTATAGTCTTCGCATATATCGTTCAAAATCGTCTAAACGATACGCCTTAGCACACAAGTAAAAAAATGCTATCAATAGCCAAACTTTCCCAAATAACATTCATAAGCAGGTGATGCATACAATACCCATGTTTCGCATCAAAAAATGCTTTAGCCATAACTTCATGTATACTATAATGTCGATCAGATAAAAACACAAGTTGCTCACGATCACCATATGTAGATTGTAGCTTTTGAAGAAACAATCCCCAAGACCTATCATTCTTAGTATCAACTACTCCAAATGCTTGCCATCTAACATGGAAGGAACAATAAGAGTACCAAAGTATTTACTCTTCAAAATTGTGCTATCTAAAACAATAACCGGCATGCAATGCCGATTACCACCAATGGAGCCACCCAAAGCCATAAAAAATACTTGAAGATATCATCATCAGTATCAAGGGAAGTTATAGTGCCTATAAAAAATATTAAATGAATGAAAATTATGTTCATACACACATTATCTAAGCAAATACTAGTAAAGACATACCAGGATTATTCTCTTGCAAAGCAACACAATATGCATGAAGAGCTACTTATGACTCCTTCGGAGATCAAGGAATCAACTCCAATGATGTATGCTTCACTCTTAATGCTTTATAATAGTTTATATCCATATCATGATTGTGACGCATATGATCTACAATGACCGTAGGAGTACTACGATCCCCAACACCAGTCATGTACCTACTCTTAATAAACTCACTAATAATTGAAGAAGTCACTTGATGATGACCATTATGCACAACCGCCAAAGAGCAACTATGGTCGTTAACATATTTACAAACAATCCAAAGATCACTATCCTCAAAACATATAGCACGTAAGTACCATGTACAATTCTCATGCACACAACGAAAAACCAGACGAGAACGATTTGTCTTTCTAGTCATATATTCAAAATTGGCCCTCAAGCAATAACCTTCAATGTTTTATCAACACGTCCTTACTAGAAAAATCTTTTGTTCTCTAGAGAGGACACAACAACCCCACCCGCGAGAGGACAACAAATCTTGAAATCTTTGAACTGCTATGGAGGTTGAAAAACGTAACCAAATTACTTCTATGGAGGAGGTTGGAGAAAATGGACGTGATTCTTTTGTTTTTTTCAACAGAAAGTTAGTTATTAAGAGCACAAGTAAGTTCAATAATAATAAAAATTTTCTAAACTTAAATAGGGTTATTTTTACATCTATATAAAGTAAGGGTCATCATTACATATTATTTAATAAAGATGCTCATCTACTATAATTTCCGTAAAAGATCTCTAAAACCCCAACATTTGAGTTTTTCTTTGAAAAAATTAGGGGATTAGACTACTTTAAGTTTTAATTTTATATTATGTCTTTTAATTTTATGTTTTGCACATATGGTCGGATTCTCCCTTTAGTTTGTTAGTTAGTTATGATTTTATTTGGTCATTTATGTTTTTGTCGTTTTATAAAACTAACTTTATGTTTTTTATGTTTTATTATTTTTTTATTCGTTTGCAAGTTGCCGCTGCTTCACGTCTCTCTTCTTCCTCGTCTCTGGCAATTTTTGTCCAACCATGAGTTTTCTCCAATTTCTCGTCCCTCAACGTTACCTTCCCCAAATATTCCTCTACCAAAACACCCACTACCCTCCTTCACAAACCAGCCTCAATAACCCCTAAAACCCCTTCTGTATCGCCTCCACTATCCTTCACCCAGGACCTTCATTCCAATTTCTAAGAAAAAATGATCCATCTCGACTCCATCAGCTTCCACTTGTTCTCTCTCATCGAAAACCACCCTCCAATCGTCTCAGTATCTCTCACCGACATTATATTTGTCGTCGATTTCATGGTCTCTATGAACTTCATTGCCACCAAGTCCTGATCTGGTCCCAGCTTCCTTCACCGCGATGGTATATAAAAATATACTGGAACTCACATGTGCCATCATTGTGTCTCTGACTATGGGGCAACTGCTAGAAAGAGGAATGAATGCTTGTCCACTTTGATCATCACCTAATCTCAGTTTTGGGAAAGCTACCGTAAATTAAAATTACAAGGTATAATATCAGCCTTCAATCCAAATCCAACAGAAAAAAATTACCTTGATAAACTGGAAGTAAATGACCTTATTATGTACAAACCTCAATCAGGTGATTGATTACTCAATAGAATAAATCAGAGAAAGAATTCTATATAACCATTTTAGCTCTAACCATACTCTAATAACATCCCTACCCTACTATGGATATAGTTCCTCTCTTGTTCTGAGAACAAGAACAGGAGAGAAAAAAGAAAAAAAATGAAAAATGTGTCAGAAAAAGTAGAAAAGGAAAAGGAAAGATCTGGATCGTCCGTTTTCAAAACGGATGGCCCAGATTGCACAAACGTAATCTCCTTTTAGGATGTTGGAGGGGAACCGGATCCCTACCTTAGGTTTCATTTGCTAAAACCATGGAAAAAGATAATTATTTAAGTGTACTTTTCTTCAAAACTAATCATCTAAATGCCTTTTTTTTAAATCATCTAAATGTGTAAGATCTCTGGGTCGTCCATGACCGGGCAACATCTAAGGGGATTCACCTTGGAACTGCTACCTCTAGTGTACTAATGAGTATGAGGTACGTTTGATTCACGTTATCGTATTTTGTAATATTATTGCACTCATCTTTTAATTAAATTGCCATTTATTTCGAGTAATCCTTAAATTATAATGCAATCTTAATTTGGATGCAATTCTAACGAGTAATCTTTTGAGCCAATTAAAGTACAACAGAAAATGGAAGCAATCATAGTTTACAATGCAATTACAATTCAAATATCAATCAAAATTACTTTCATACCCTTAAATGAAATAAAGCAAAATTCACTTCATTTTTTTCACTCTCTCATTTTATTAATTCAATTAAAATTAATTTTATTAAAGTTTACTCTAATATTAGTATAATTAAAATTAGGGAAAATTATCTTTATAGTCCATTAACTTTAGTAAATATACTGAAATTGTCCATTAACTTCTAATATGACTACATTCATGCATTAACTTTCAATTTTGTACTCATTTAACCTATTTTCTTTAACTTGCATTTTTAACTTTGAGTTTAACCTATTCATCCATGTGGCGCCACGTGATGACATCCATATAACTTGCATTTTAACTTCTTTTTTTTTTTTACTTTTTAACCTTTTTTAGCTTGCATTTTAACTTTGAGTTTTCCATCCATATAACTTCCCCCCTGCTCTATCATTTCCCCATTTTAAATTTCACCTAACAACTAAGAGCACAGCTGCCGCTACTTGCTCTCGTTTTTCACTTGCCCTCGTTGCTGTAAACTGAAATTAATTCAATTATTATGAATTTCTATGGAAAAGATACAGCAAACTGCAAACAAGAAACTTCACAATTTGTGGACTGCATAGGTGTTTTGGCAAAATAACATTTTATTGGACTAACAAGAGGAATATTAGTTCTGTTTTAAACTTTTAATTCATACTGCCTATGAATTGCGATAATGAAATGTTTTTGTTATGAATCTTTTGCAAGCAGCGACAACTATATTCTTAGTTGTTAGATGAGATTTAAAATGGGAAAATGATAGAGCAGAGGGGAATGGTTGATGAGTTAAAATGCATTAAGTACAAAAAATAGGTCTAAAAGGTAAAAAAAATATAATAATTAAAAGTACACATAACATCCACGTAGAGATTCCTTTGTTGGGATGTTTACTTAAAGTTATGGGAGTCACTTTTTATGGGCCTACTATTCCCTTTTCCCGTTTGTGAAAACAAAAGTGCCATCCAAATAGCATACAATACAATGATCTGTAATTTCATGAGCCAACAAAACATATGGAAATAATCTTACTCACTTAGGGCACTTCGCGGATCTTCTTACGAAGTCCCACACCATTGTGGGATTATGATACTTAGTATTCGAATTCAAGATGTCTCAGACGCTCACGTGACGTCCACATCAACAATGTGAATGAAAAAATTGATGAAGTTTAATGAAATGACTAAATAAGAATAAAATTAAAAGTTAATGAATGAATGTGATCATATTAAAAGTTAATGAACTATTGTAATACATTTATCAAAGTTAATGGACTAAAAATATAATTTTCCCTTAAAATTAATTTTAAAATTGAACTACAAAATATTTCAGTATGTCTCTCATTTTATTAGTTTAATAAGAATTAATTTTATCAAAGGTTATTCTAGCATTATCAATTTATTTAAATATTAATAAAAATAATTAAAATTAATGTTAAAATTATGTCAAAACATTTGTTTACATAATACGTGACAAAAAAGACATTTAAGTAACTTCATTTTATTTACATAAATTCACAATAAAATTTAACTCATATAAAACATAACAATTATAAATTATTACATCATATCATAGATTACAATACAAAACCAAACATGACAATCATAATTTACCTACAATTAAATTACGATGATTAGTCTAGATTACGCAAACGACCATTCAAATAAAACTAATTATATGAGAACGAAACAATTGAAAGTACAAGGTGTTCTACTTCATAAAATCTGGGTGATAAGAAGATGGTAACTTAAGCTTTTTAACCTGTACAGAAAAAATAGAACTCTCCTGGATCAAATCTCCGTTCTACTTCATAGAATCTAGGTGATAAGATGACAACTTAAGCTTTTTAACCAGTACAGAAAAAATAGAACTCTCCTGGATCAAATCTTCTAGGAGGGGTGGCTTTGTAGAAGTGGCTTTGATGTATAATAAGAATTCTGTTTTTGAGCAAAAGAACTCTCCTGTATCAAAATATGGATTCAAAAGAGCTCTCCTGTATCAAAATATGCATACGCCAACTAAGTGACATTCCTAACTATGCGAAATTCCGCAGCACAAAAAAACCGAACCATATGGCACAAACAACTAAACCAAGTGACACAAAACAGACCAAACCAAATTCTGATATCAAGTCAAATGCTAATCCATTCTACTTCTTAACACTTTAAACCCCTTAACACTTTAAACCTAAGTGTTAAGGTGAGAGTAACTAAAGCTTTTTAAGCAGCAAAAGGACAATATTCCAACAGAAATTATTAAGACTGCAGAACACACAAAAAGGGCAATCATCCAATAGACGAATAATGTGCTTAAATTTTAACATACATACAACATTTATTTTTTTACATATAGACTTCTATGCCAAATGCTTTAGAGACGCGACACAGAGGACAGAAACTGAGCTTACTTTCACAATCCTTACACAAGCAGAGATGGTGACAAGGTAACAAAAGCATGCATACTTCATTGAGTCTACAAGCCTTACAAATCATTAAGTCCTTCATGCCGTTGTTTTCCTTACAAAGCAGGTGAAAATCAATGGAACGGCCATTGCAGCAAGAAGCTGTGTCATCTACCTCACTGTCACCACACCCTTCTTTACTATCTCTGCTTTGAGCATATACTTGCTGAAGATTAAACTTGAGGGCTGTTATCATGTTTTCATTATACCTAGCACGCTGCTGCCAAGCACCTGCTTCCATTGTAAGCCGTTCCATTCGCTCTTCAAGCTCCATATTCTTTTTGTTAATGCTCTCTACCTCCGCTTCTTTTTCCCGCAGTTTCTGAAGTATTCTTTCTTCCACAATTGAAATAGTCTGAAGTTGGGTGGCTTGGACCTTCTCCAATATAGTCTGACGCAGTTTGTCACCCTGAAATGGTTAAAAGGAAAATCAAAACTATGTAATAGCAGAAATAATTAATGTACCGTATAAAATTGTGCAGTATACTGGCTTAAACCAAAATTCCCCAACATTCCAAAATTCCCCCACATTCCATTGAGTAAGAGCATCCAAAGTACGGCATTTTAATAAAGCTACAATGCCTACTTGAGATAAGACTTCATCACCCAATAAAAGAGCTCATCTGATATCCAAGAACAGAAAAATAAATAGCCAAAAGAGATCGAAAGGATCTCAAAAAGCCAAAAACATATAGAATTTGCCACTCTTATTGCCCTACGAAGAAATGCAGAAAGGCATTAAGCCCATCAGACCATGCTATTGACAAGGAACGTCTCGTCTTCTACACAAACAACACTGATTCAGTACAAGCCAGAATAGTTTAGTTAGAAGACCCACAGATACAAAGCTGTTAACGTTCATGCCAATGATACTAACTTTTTAATTGATAACTACATCTCTTACTTACAATTTTGAAGTCCAACTCATTCATGAATTAGTCAGAAGTAACTCGGGGACACGACTTGAGACACTCAACATATGCATGAACTTCAACCACCATATGTATAACATAGTCAATAACTCAATTGAACTTCAAGAGATATCCCTAAACGTAGTCCAAATATCATCATAAGAACATCATCACTATAGTCAACTACATAATAATCACATCATCTGTAATCCGAAGATACAGTAAATGGTCTAAAAGTAAAGAATATGAAAAAAAAGACCATATACTAATCTCATAAACATGGAAACTTAAGCATAAATCGTGACTGCTACATTCAAACCGGCCAACAAAACAGGACCTCTGGGACTCGGACCTGAATTTTGAGGAATCTACCAATCTCCGCATCCTGCCTCTGCAATTCGCAGTCAATGTCATCACCAATAAGGGAAACCAAAACCGAATCTCCGGTAGATGCCATGCGGGTGTTATCAAGTGATAAACCCAATCCTGTGGACACCGATCGCTGTTGCAAGAAATCCAAGGATGATATCTGGGAATTGTTTTCCAAAAAATCTTGTTCCTTTAATCTTTTCTCCCTGGGTTCAAAGTTCCACTGCAAATCAACTCCATCATCACTTCCATCTGAAGCAGGGACTGGACCTGGCGCGAGCCCGACCACATGAACTAGAAACAAAGACATGACACGATAAGATCAAAATGGCATTCTAATATTATATGGGAATACAGCAGCAAGAAATAAATATCTAAAGTTTAGCTTGGCCTCCAAAACTAAGGACCTAAATGTGACTGATTCTTTACTGTTTAGTTCGCAATCAGCTCAGTTCTAACAAGCTAAAGACCATACAATGATTCTTTTAGTAAATAATTATTTATCTTTGCAACCCCAAGAAATGAAAATATTATATATTCGATCTTTAATCTTCCTCTACTGTATTTCAGCACCATACGGAGCTTAAATAAAAAAACAAGAATAAAGAAAGAGTAAGAAAGAAAGGAGGAGAAAATTTCACATGGAGGAATGTATGGCGGATGCTGAGACTGATCCTCTAGATTAGTAAGGTTGTAATAGGCGACCGCCTGCGAAATCTGACCATCGGTTCCGTATAAGTTCCTGGATTTTGAGGTGGAATCAAAATGAAACGTAGGGAGATGAACATATTAAAGAAATGTTAGGGTTTTGAAGATACAAGAAATTTCCATCTTCTAATGAGTGTTTTGAAAATTGAATTACCTGAAGGATTTGGATGGTTCCTGCTGCTGCTGTGGAGGTTGGTAATGTTGTTGAGAATGGTGTTGAGGTAGTGCCATGAATGAAAGGATTGATGAGTTGGAGAGAGAAGAGGGGAGAGGGAAGAGGGGAGAGAGGAGAGTGAAATCAAGCAGACATTGGCAAGGTCGCCGATGCCCGGTGGAAAAATGATTCTTTCTTACTTCTAGTAGCTACTCAATCTATAGGGACTTTGTCGAGCGGTCCAAGATCTTTACATTCTTCCCCGATTGGCCCTCGAAATGTGTTTGGGTTTCATCAAATTTAGGCCCGGTTACAGCCCGGATCATTGACTGTGGAGTGGACTCCCATAAGAAAATGTCTAGGCCCCCCGACGTGGGTTAATAGCAAATGCGCTCACGTTACTTGACCTGTGAAATTCGCAGTTAATTCTATCACGAAACCGCCGTCGATCTTGACCTCAGGACCATGTCCATGTTCATGATTGTTATTTAGTGAAATTTCATTTTTAACTAATTCCGGATTTGATATTGACAAATATTTTATTTTCCTATAAAAAAGAAAAATAATTATAACATGAAAGTATGATGACACAGCATAAATAGTATCACATCTATGATGCTAAGTATCATTGTTTGGCCATGCCACAAGGGGTTGTTCTACTATTACCCGTTGCAGAAGATAGTTTGTTTGGCTTTTGTTTCTCTTGTGAGATTAAATAAAGATTTTCGTTTACTTGTTATTTGCTCCTTTCTCTTGCTTGCTTGCTTGGAGGCTGTTAGATTATGACTACATTCAGAGTGTTTAAGATCTAGTATGATCAGTTGAGTTGATCATACAGAAACAGATCGACGTGCATATGCTATTTTCATTTTAAGTTCATAAAGGACGCCTCGAATAACCCCGAGCGTAAGGTCATCATTGCCCACTGAAAGTAGCACCCAACATGTACAAATTTCGTGATAAAATGTTAGATCAATCTTCGAACCATCGCCTAAAAATACATCAACAATATGCTTATCGCTTTATGTCAACGCCGCCTCTCATCCGTCCAATTAACGACAGTCAAGATAGACTTGTGTCTCGCAAAACTTCTCCAACACACCTCCAAGAGACTTCTTCGACACACTTCCTCCCACCCGAGGACTCATGAATAAATACTTCCACCAGTCGATAGAAGAGGTATGCCTTATTTCCCCTAAGTAAAATATGCCAAAATATCGATCAAATACTGACTTAGGCATCAGAGACACTTAAGCGGGGCAACCACTACCCCGTTCTTCACCTTTTAGGTTACTTGTTTATGTTTTATAAACTTTGAAGATACGTGGAGCTCTATTCCTGCTCAAAGCATTTATAACCCTTTCTCTCCCGCAAAGAGATGATGAGTTTGACACCATACATCAATGAAGTCCGGGATGAGAGTGAGGATTCATCCCTTCCCTAAGTGAAGGAAGGACCTTTGGCGTCATAATGATTATACGATGAATGAGGAAGGGCATGTCGGATAGCGTTCAGATCATGACGGTTTCTTGCATAGAAATAGTCCTCCCCATGACTCAACGGCTCATTGGCGGAGTCGCCATGCATTCAAAATATCGTGGGAGAAAGCTATTTGTGAGAAAGTAAGCCAACTCCCTAACTTGGTGGAACTTTCACCCCTCGAAGAAACCAGGACCAAAGTAAAACCAAGCTTCACAAGGCCAAGGGCTCCCCTTTTGTAAGGTTTTGGCTGGGGTTATCCCAAGAGCACAAAGGAGGAGAACAAGGTCACGGGAGAACAAACGAAGGCAAAGGCCCCGAAAGGACCATCCAGGGGCAGTATGTGAACAACTGCGAAAGATGGAGGAAAATATTGGTGGGACACCCTCCACCTTACTCCTTAGTGCCCTTTTTTGGCCATCAACAATTTTACAAAGCTCCAGCTAGGCGAAGAAAAACTGTGTTGCACGAGTAAACATGCCTGAAAATATTCCTAGTTGAAATACAGATCCCCTGCACCAATCCGATTCAGGTGGAGCAGAAAAACGAAGGTCGTGCCAAAATTGGTACACGGGCTCATGACAAAGCTAGGACATGAAGCCTAGGTGAGAGGGTAAGGATGGTCATAAGACCCAATTGCTCTGATATTTTTATAGAAACATGCTGTTCACGATGAAAATACATGAGCGTGTTCCTCAAAAGCCCTAGTATAAAGTGGATAAACCTATAGGAAATGAGCTCATAGATGGCGCACTACTTGAGGAATAACACTCGAGTTCGTTTATTTAAACTCTCAGCTCTTAATCCACCATATGCATAAGGGAATCGTGCATTACTGGAGTGATTAGTTTTGGGATCACCTGATGAAAGCTCCATGTTGAGATGATCCAATTTTACTAGTACCTCCTCAATATCATAACATCACCTATGGCTTTCAATAGATTTGAGCCCACCATTCAAACCCTTATAATTGTGACGAAGTAACTAAGAATACATAAAACCGATGTAAGAACACAAATATTAGGTTGAAGTTAAGTGAGCTAGATATTTTTTTTGTTAAAAGGTAAATATACTCAACCGACAAGTACATGTATACAATGGACATATCTCAATTATACGCACCTAATATAATAAAAAGCTCAAAGCTAGATACAATAATACAACTCACAATATAACTGCAAACCAATGAAACACACGGCAAATAAATTGAACGGTAACACCGCATCCAAGATGTTGAAAGGATACCAAACCAGAAGGACTACACAGAACAAATCAAAACAAGAAAAATCTACACCTAGCCAGAACATAACACCCAACCTAACCATTACAATCGATCAAACCACCATCTAACTTATCACCTTAAACGAGAAATCAACGTGTATCATAGCAAACAACCTGAACTAGCCCAATAGTGCAGATGCTAAGCAACAAGACACCAAGAACAATACCACGACTGAGACCAACACTACGCCAAAAGGAGTGACCTCATCAGAATCACCCTCAGTTATGGTTGAATCTTGGGAGGATTCAACCCTTATTGGCTCAACTCAGGAAAGAATCCATACAAACGAGCCATCCTCAAAACTAAAAAAACCTAGATACGAAAGCACCAGGGACTATGAGGGAGAAGTTTGGTTCTCAGGCCATCGTGTGAGATTCAATAGGTAGGAGGGTGTAAGCAGTGAGATAGAGATGATGTCGGCCAGGCTTTAAGGAAAGGTAAACCCCCTCTGCTCCAGTTGGATTTGCATCGCCCACACTAGAAGAGAAAAACTGGTGTCGTAGATCATGGTGGCATTGAACATAGGCTAGAAGATCGGTCATGAAGCTTGTTCTCGCCATTTTTACAGCGAACCTTGCACTGAGAAAGCTTCTAAAAACCTAAGCCCCGAACCTCAAGTCCTGACGTAAGAGATGCTTGCTCTAGGAATAACTAATGCTACTCTTAACGCTTCGCTAGTCATCATCTCTAGAGAGAGGCAGAGAAAAGCCCTGAGCTTAACGACACTCAGGGATAAGCTTGAAGGAAAAACTGGTAAATGACCTCTTACGACGGCTAAGGTTAGAGGTGAGGGTCTCTAGAGAGGTAAAACATTGTCTCTCCAAAAAAACCCTTTGTTTTTTGTTATAAATGAATAGACAGTCATTTCACTTGTATGATTTCATTTTTTTTTGTTTGGGTTCTATTTTGCCCAATGCAAAAATAAAAGATGAGTGTGGGATAAAGGAAGATGGACAAAGAGTTCCTTCATAATGGACTAGATGCCTGATGAATATACAATATTTCTTTGTTTTCATATGCAATGTCAACTCCCAGCTGGACTTGATGATATTAAACAGATGTAAACAAAAAGTAAAAGAGAAAAGCGAAACAAAATAGGATCAATCTTGAATCTGTTGAGTTGTGGACCTTAATTCCTTTTCATAGTGGTCTCGTGGGCCGAACCCCAAATCCTTTGTTGAAAATGTTGATTATTAACTTGCTTTAGCTGCTCATCAAATGGTTCCCGTATCCATCAAATTTTTGGAGTGGATTTATCTTTATTCTTGATAAATAAGAATCTAACTGATATACGCCCTATCCCATCTAAAGATGGAAAAAATGTTCCATGATATCTATTTAAAGAGCCAATAGGTTTTCCCAAACAATTGGAGTAATTAATAGGTGGATATTTTCAAAGATGCTTTATTGATGCAGTGCACAAACCTTTTTGATTATCTGAAGATGTGAGACCATCATTAATCATTTACAAGGTTTTTGGGGGATCGTGAGAGGGTCGGTTTTTTGTACAAAAGAGATCCATTTCAGTGAGAAACACAACCCGAGACCTTTTTGGCAAATTCATCCGTTTGGGATTTGAGATTGTAATTTTCCCGTTTTAGAAAATTTTTATTTTGTCTATAATTTTTATTAGAAAACTCAGTTTTCGCCTTGTTAGTGCCTAGTGACTAATAATTTAATGTTATTTATTTATTTTAGAACTTTCCTTTTTGAAAAATTGTATTATTATCATCATATTTTGGAACATGAAAAGGCTTTATAAATAACCATAACCATGCTTGTAAGAAAAAATATAAAAAATGGAGAATTATGGGAAATTGAACTATCGAATTGAATTGATACTATGACACTGCCTCCATTACTTTTTTTTTTGCTTTTTTATTAATCTGATCTAGACCATTTATGTTAGAACGAATTGCCATATTGATAACTTTCTGAAGTCTTGTCGACATGTTGTCCCTTTGACACTGTCTGTCATTTCCTTCCACAAAGTACAGTTGCTTAAATTTGAGTCGTCTGCTATGATATGAATGTCCTAAATATAGAGTGAATAACTAAAATAATATACTTCTTGATTTACTTTTTTTTTTGCTTTTTCGTTAATTTGATTTAGACCATCAATATCAGAACGAATTGTCATATTGGTAACTTCTTGACAGTTGGTACTATAACTCGGATGGAGACCCCCTGTTGTTCTATTTTGAACGAAAGAGAGCGGTTGCCCATATCTAGACGGTCTGTTACGATATGAATCTATAAGATGTAGGTGAACTGCAAAAAAAGTGTTTGATATTTTTTACTTTTTCGTTAATCAAATCTAGGCCGTGCCTATTAGCACTGACAATCAACAATCCGAATCCTTATCACGCAAACCTACATTTTTAAGATGTGATTATGAGTAACCACTATGTGAACTTATTTTATCACGCTGAATCACCCACTAATGCTTGTTCTACGTCAATGACTTGCAGCTTAAGACAAAAATATATTTGAATGGAGACTTGTATGCACACATACACGAAATCTATAGAAAAATGTTAACTGCCAGCAAGCGCTAAGAATAAGTAGTGCAATAAGGACTTATTTTGCACGCGCAAAGAACAATGAATTCCCGTAAGTTGAACAAATTAAACTTATGGAAGTAATTAGTCTATGATCGCATAGCCACGAAACAACATATATAAGAGTATAAAGCTAGCTAGCTAGCTATATAACAGATACGTGGAGAGATAATAACACAAGCCAAAAAATAAGACGAATCAGTCCTCTTATTTCAATTTCTTCTTTCTTCTACTTGGGTTTGACATATCAAACTAGAGAAAATGACAGTTAAACATATTAATGAGATGTGTACTAATTTTGCTTGGACAAACTGATACTTCTTCACCTATACCATCTATTTTATTAATTTAATACATTTTCTTATGAGGGATCAGAATGCAATGTAAAACCCTTCAAAGTTGATGACTCCGGAAATGTTTAGATATTTCCTTCACATCTTATATCCTTACCTTTTGCTTTGACTCATAGCTAGGGATTAAAGAGAGATTATTTTCAATTATTTTTATTTAGTTTTCGTTTGTAATTTATTTTATTTTAAAAAGTCTTTATATTCTTTATAATCTTTTTAGAATTATTATATTATTTATAAAAAAATTAATATCTAAAACTTGTCATATGATTTTGATTAACGTACAACTAAAACATGCTAATTTGTTTTTTTTATACATATAGTTTTCTCAATAACATTTTCAACAGTTTTAAGATTATGATAATCTAAGATTCTTTCATTTAATAATGGATGAACCCTTCTCATAATTTCTCAAAATTTGAAATTATTGAACATATAGAAGAAACAAACGTCATCATTTTGTTCATAATAAAGTGGAGATTTGACGGTAAGCTAGGGGTGTTCACGGTTCGGTTCGGTCAGTTTTTAGTCAAAATCAAACTGAAACTTCGGTTCGCTAATAAATCGAACTGAACCGTTCATGTCAAAAGAACCGAGCTGAGCCAAATCGCGAGTTTCTGTTTGGTTCATTTTGACTATTCAGTTCGGTATTATTAATTAAAAATAAAATTTTAAATCATTTTTAAATGATATTATTGAAAAAAATAATATAAAATCAAAGTTTTGTTTCAGTTAGGTTTGATATGAAATTATATATAAAAAAAAAATTAATACGAATTTAACGTTTCAGTTCAGTTCGGTTCGGTTTGGTTCAAAAACCATAAAAAATTTGAACCAATTGAAACTTTAGTTCTCTCATTTTCCCAAACCGAATACATATAAATAATCGATCGAACTGGACATTTTCGATTCGGATAATTTTGAACACCCCTACGTAATCTTAACCCACCATCTGTTATAAAGAGCTTGACACGCGTCTGCATAACTCAGCTTGACATTTGCACAGCCTGCATGGCCTTTGGATGTGGACAGTGCTGGTATGTATTGCGGTGTTGTTATATCCATACGCTTATCACTTATAAATACAGTCTACAGAAGAAGACAATAAAAATGTTTTTTTTGGGTTAAATAAATACGGGTTTCTTTAGGTTCATTGTCAAATTTCACACGATAATTATGATTTGATCGTAACAACCACACAAAATCTATCCAACAAGCTGCAATGCTTCCCACTGCCTAACTTTCGCATCATAAACCAACAACATACCCTTTTATTTTAAGCAAAACAAATATCACGTCGTAACAGACAAGTTTATTCTAGGATTGGAATCGCCAATTGTTAATCTGTTGTACTGTCCGGGTGTTTTTTAAAAGGAACTGCCAGATGGGTGAAAAAAGATATTCATTTTTTCTTTGTCCGATTGATCTGAATAGTTTATTTTCAAATGAACAGCCGAGATCCACTGAACAGGAATTGTTCATTTTCCTAATTTGATTGCAACAGCACGTCTGAGCTCATGCTTGTGACGATTATCGGGCTCTTCACCACATGTCTACCTTCAATATCCACCCAATTCAGATAACCAAACACCACCGGTTCGCCTATCAGTCTTTTATGGCCCTCTATTCTCAGCTTAAATTTCAGCCTCTGATTCTGTTTCTCAAACACCAGTTTCTCCGGTGTGACCGTAACACGGAGCCCTTCAATGGGCATCACGCTTGCTACATACGTTGTTTTTCCTTTTCCAACATTAGTCAACGTCCTCTGAAATTCCTGTGTGGTCTTTTTACGAGAGTTGGCTGATTCATTTGCGTTGAAAAATGCTATAAACGACGGGTAATTAAGGTCGGCCGATCGTTGGTTGCTACAATTGTACGAAGCCGACCGAGTAATTGTTTGGATTTGATTTTGGGTATACTTAAGTGAGCAAAGAAGGTTTATGTAATCTAGTGGTTGGACATCGTAAATTAACCCCGGGTCAAGGGCTTTATTGGGATTAATATGGCCAGCGCCAATTGCTATTGGGCTAGCTGGTTTGTTTGCATGGCCGAGGTCTTTGATGTGGCTATGCGTGTTGTCGAACGAGTCGGCTGTCGTCATCATGGCCGACCGGATAGCCGCTGGGCTCCAGTCAGGGTGTGCGCCTTTGAGCAGCGCCGCTACCCCCGTTGCGTGTGGGCATGACATGGATGTCCCCGACAATAGGTTGAAATCACTATATAGCTCGTCCCCTAAGTTCACGAAAGTAGCCGGAATGTTGCGAGGCCAAGAAGCTAAAATGAGGTCGCCGGGAGCCATGATGTCGGGCTTAAGGACAATTGGGCAGCTATGAGATGGTCCTCTTGAGCTGTATGAAGCGACAGTCGGGGCTGGCTTGGTGCCGAGAACCGTGTTTTGAAAATGTAAGCTGGCTGTTGGGTTAGGGCTTGTGTTGATGTAGTGTTTGACGATTTTACCAATTTCTGGTTTAAGAAAAACTGAAGGGAATTTGCTTTTAATGAAAGTCCCCCAATCGGAGGAATTGGAAATGAAAATTCCTCCGGCGACTTTCGCCTCCAAAACATTGAAAGCTTGGTCGCTTAACGATTCGTTCTTGTCTTGACAAACCACAATTTTGTACCCAATTTCCTTCAATTTCTCAACATTGTAACACCCATTCATGAAAACAATTGGGATTTGATTTTTGGTTGAAGTAGAATTTCCAGGGTAAAGAGTATGACCCATGACAGATTCTCCATTACCAAGAATGATACTGCCGGAGAAACCACGGTCCATTGTTCCGGCAGCGACGGTTAAAACCCAAGGGATGCCATTATGCAAGGTTCTTGGAAAAGGACCTCGGTTTCCTGCTGACGTGGACACAAAAATCCCCCTTTCCATGGCTGCAAATGTAGCTATAGCAACAGGATCCTCAAACAAAGGAACATCATCCAAACCCAGTGATAACGAAATTATATCTACACCGTCCGTAATCGCTTGATCAATTGCAGCTAGTATATCCGCTAAAGAATTACCCTCATCCCATAAAGCCTTATACATCGCTACACGAGCCCGCGGAGCCACGCCGCTAGCGGTTCCCTGGGCATAACCAAAATACGACGCGCCTCCCACGTAATTACCGGCCGCCGTGGATGACGTATGAGTCCCGTGGCCGTCCGTGTCACGCGCGGAATTCACTTCGATTGTCAAGTTGGGAGATTTGGCTAATAATCCTTTGTTAAAGAATCTTGCTCCGATTAACTTCTTGTTGCATGTTGATGAGTTGAATTGGGTCCCACTCTCACATTCCCCTTTCCATCTTGACGGAACCTCAGGCATTCCCTTATCACCAAAGCTTTTACTATCTGGCCATATCCCTGAATCCACCACCCCAATTATGACATCCTTGCCGTAGTTAGAAACCGGCCATACACCGGAATTCGAGTTCAGGCCGAGAAAACTAGGTGAGTGAGTCGTGTCGATCGTTACGGGTACGTCACGGATCGACGAAACGTATGCCGGAGACGTTTTCAAGACCTCAAGCTCATCAGAAGTGAGAGTTGCGCTAAAACCATTCATAACATGGTTATAGGTATAAAGTAATGAGGTTGGGCTTTCGGTTTCGGTGGTTGGGGTGGTGGTGGCTCTAGAGTTGTCTAGAACAGAGGAAAGGGTGGCGGAATACCAGGTATGGTGGGTAGAGAAGGCGTTAGGCATGGCTGATAAGTCCATATGGATAATATAATTGTCTGGTTGTGCCAGTGTGGAGAAGAAATGTGAGATCATGATCAATAATGGAAACCATACATAAAAATTAGAAGAATGAGTAGCCATGTTTGAGCAACAAGAGAGGAAGATAAACTTCGGAATATATAGAGAAATTCAGCAATCGAGGGACCTCATTATATTTCGTCATCTTTTGTTCATTTCTCCAACTTGTATTTTATTCTTGTATCGTAGCTAGGAGGGACCAGTTTCTCTTTGATTCAAGCCCATTATTGTAATTTTGTTCAGTTTCTAACTCAACTTTAAGGGTCGATTATCAATACTCCTACCAGGACCATTTGATTCGAAGATGATCCTCCTTATCCTATTTCCAGTCTTTGATATCTAGGTCCCTAGATAGATGATGGAGACATCATGTAACACCCTTCTCATAGCTCGGGGGTACAATTATCAAAATGATTTGTAAATTTTTATCAATCACATAAGATCAAACCATTCAAACCATAACTATCAATATGATTGTACAATTGATGTTGCATTAATCTGAATCGATTTATATTAGAGTGTAGAAGATACAGATAATCAATTTATAAATATAGTTAGTTTCTTAGTTAAACTCATCTAGTTAAAGATACGCGATACTATATAGTATTTTTCGTCAAAAAGTACTAGCATGTAAGTTGAACTCATTTAATTAACATGAGAATACATACGCATTTCTGGCTGTGACGTTGGACCAGTTGAAATGGGACAAAAACCTCAGTCTTTCTTGGGAATCTGCTAGGGAAGACTACGAAGTTAAACCGAAACTTATATTCAAAGAGTTTCCATTTGGAAACATGATAGAGATATTGAATTTGAAATATAATATTTAGAAAAAAATAATTTCATAAAGAATTTCTTTCTTAAATTTGTGTTAACTATATCTAACAAAAACATTCAGATTGTACTATTGTAGAAACATATCAATCTCATATATGGGAAGCAACATGAGAAGATCCAAATCTTTTTTAAAGAGTGACTTTCTTATTATTTCCCTTATTCATGCATGTGTTAGAATGTGTATATTCGGCCATTAAATGATATTTTTAAGGATTTTACCTCGTGTATATGCAAATTTATTTGGCTTATATACAATTCATTTTAAGAAAATAAAAATCCAAATATATCTAGATCATTATTTGAGTGAAACTTATTAAACCTGTTAAAGGGTAGAGAAGAGTTACTCGATAAGGAGCAATGCTAATATGAGCCATTAAATTGATAAATATGAGATATATAGTTAATTTTTTAGGTTACCTCCTCTGGAATCACCCTGCTGAAATTGAGCATTAATATAGATTTGAATTCTCTCATGTTAGTAAGCAAAGGCAGTTCATGGTTTTAGAAGAAAAAGGAAAATGAAGAATGAAGAGGGAGCTATATATGTAATAGCATCATGGGCTAAGGCGAATAGGCTATGGGATCTGGTCCAAATGGTATTTAATTGAATGTTGTAAGAGCCAAGATTGCGCAGACTTCATTCACATTACAAAGGAAAAAGCAATATCAGTTAAGAAACTCAACTCTTTCGATTGTTATGCATCATAATGTTACCTCTGTACGTGTGGTAAGATTGAATTCTCCGTATTGATCTTGTAGTAGTGGTCCAAAATCAAATGAAGATTCTAAAGTGGTAATGTTTTCCACAGAAGGTATGACGACTGGATGATCTAAGAGGGTGAATTTGTTAAAAAAAACAGTACTAGATTGCATTGGACATTCTTCATACTACCTGGAAATACATCTCCTATGTTGCAATTGTATAGGCTGAAGTAACCCTCCTGGTAAGCGCATATGTTTTAAACCCAATTTATTTATCAGCGACAACATCTGCAGGATCATCAAATTGGGAAAACATCACTTAGTTTTGAAACCCAGAAATTGGAAAAGAGAAAGTTGATCAAGCAACAGCAAAGTTTGGTAATCCTAAGGCTACTTATATCCAATGTGTTACTGAGGAATCTCAAGTATTCATAAACAATATGTTATTAAAAACCCAAATTAAAATTATTAATTACTAAATAAAACACCAAATAAACTAATTTACACTAAGTCAAAGAGTTGTCTCCTTCCTTGAGAGGAGTATCTGCATCCTATTCTTAGGGGTTCAAAAAGTAAGATCCATCCATGAATATCACCAATAACGATTGTATCGAATCTGAGTTGGCTGGTCATCTTGACCAGTGTAACATTATGGAGGAGGAAGCCTGTGAGATCCTGTTTCCTAGGGAGGTCACATACATTGATGTCAAAGCTAGTAGATTGAGTATTCTTGACGGATTGTTTTCTGATAGGAGATATAACTTTCATGGTTTGAAAATAGCCTTGTCAAAAGCCTGGAATGTAAATTCTAATGTTCATTTTGTAGAGGTTGAGAAAGATGTGTTCCACATTTTCTTCATTAATAATACGGTGTTTAGCTTTGTTGTTAACAACTGTCCTTGGTTGTTTGAGGGAAATATTTTTGTTGTTAAACGATGGGTTCCCCGAATTACTTTGAAAGCTGATGAGTTTATTCTGAATGCCTTTTGACTGCAGATACATGATATTCCTCTTGAGTGTAGGAGTAAGAAGGTTGGAGAACTTATTGCTTGTAAGGTTGGGAGGGTTATTGTGACCGATGATGGTTTTTCTAGAGATAGTTTTGAACTAAATCATTTTTTACGTATAAAAGTGGAGCTTAACATCTTCAAACCATTGCTGCGTAGGTATTTTGTTAATTTTGAAGGAAGGAAGACTTGTTGTATTGTTAAGTTTGAAAGACTGCCAAGATTCTACGCTACATGTGGGAGGATATTCCATGCTGAAGGACTTTGTTTGGTCTCACAAACAGGTTCGAATTCTAATGGTCATAGTAAGGTCCATAGAGGAAGCTATGGTGAGAATCTTAGAACTTTTAGTGGACGTTCTTTGGAGGTTGGCAGAGATTATTTTTTTACGGGTAGGAGATACGAGTTTTTAAGGGGAACTAGCAGCGGCCGAGGACAGTGGAGAAGGGATGCTTCACCGGCTGCGAGTGATGAAATTCCTCCGGTAATTTCAGACACAAATTTGGTTAGTAGTTATTCCCCTCCGAATTTTCAGGAACGTGAGAATGATTTACCGTTATCAACGCTTATTCAGGAAGATATTATTCCTGATAGCTTAAATCTTGGGAGTGCAGTTTAGAATAATAAGCAGAAAGATATTTCTATTATGGAGAATTCCTTACAGAATTTAATGGAGTCTGGTTACGGTAAGGATAATGAATGTGTGGGTGATTTTTCTAAGGCCTTTATGGTCACTGAGGAGAATAAGGGAACATGCCAATCTAGTGTTAATGAGCTGGTTGAAGTGAATATTATTGAAAGTTGTAAGTAGAATGGTGGGTCAACTGGAGATTTGGCAGACCCTTCTTGTCTCGGCCCGATTATCTCTGAAACCTAGGAAAATGACAAAATGGCTCGTAAGAAAAAGAAAGTGGCAGTAAGGGGTGGGAAGACCTCTTTGAAGTTGGACCAGCATGTGTTGTCTGGTAATTGTCATGTGCTGGACTCGGGTACCCATGATATTCTTGCTTCAGGAAATAAATGAAGCTTTGAAGCTTCGAATGTTGCTAGCCAAGTCGCTCCAGGAGAATTTAAGAACGCGAAGAAGAAGAAATCAGATGAGGAGTCGAAGGGTGATTGTGCTGTATGGGTGGAGGAAGCTGACCCAAAGAACCCAAGGTTCTCCATGAGAGTCCTGGTGTGGAACTGTTAGTGCGTGGGAACCCCGTGACAGTTTCCTCATTGCGAGGGATTTCCAGATCCCATTCCCCAGATCTAATTTTCTTACTAGAAATGAAAAATAGATATGTTATGGTGAATAATTTGAAGTACACTATCAGAACGTCGGGCTGTATTATAGTGGACCTAGTTGGTGCTAAAGGAGGTATGTCTATTTTTTTGGATGAATGATTCTATAGCTAATTTGATTAAATATGGTGACTTTTTTCTAGAGCTGAGAGTCTTTGATGTTGTTAAAAATATTTATTGAAGAGTGTTTGTGGTTTATCTGAGCACGAATGATGTAACTCGGCGATCTTAGTTAGAAGTCATGTCCAATCGTTGTAAATCTTGTCGGGAAACCTTTGTTGTATTAGGGGATTTCAATGACTTGATGTGTTTGTAGAGAAAGAATGGGGGTTGGATAGAAGTGCTTCTAGTTTTACTCTGTTACATAATTTTTCTCAAGATTGTGATGTTATGGATTTGGGGTTTGTTAGCACTCCTTTCACTTGGGTAAATAGGAGAGATCGGGAAGCCTTAATAAAAGAGAGGCTGGATATATGCTTCGGGCACTTTAGTTGGATAGATCTTTATCCGGATGTGAAGCGTTTTCACCTTTTAACTCATGGGTCAACCCACATTCCTATTTTACTGGACACTACGAATGGGATTAGGAGATTCAAATCTATTTTTTTTTAGATTTGACGGGAGATGGAGTAATTATACTCAGTTTAGAGATGTTGATTCGACTTGAAAAATCATAATGTTAGGGTGATTGGGTTGGTTGGAACTCTGGAGGCTATTCGCGATGCAATTATTGGTTGGAGAAAGAAGACCTTAACTGCAAACTCTAGTGTCTTAATTAAAGATCTCCATAAACAACTCAATGATTGTTATAGCGCGAGTGCAGAAACAGTTTAGCTAAAATCAGATAGACATAAGCTAAACTTCAAGCTGTTGTGATTGAGGAGGAAATGTACTGGAAGGATCATGCTCAGGCTGATTGGGTCAGAAATGGGGAAAAATATAGCTTATTTCCATGCCAGAGTTAAATTACAGTGTAGAAATAAGAAAATTCTTAGTTTGGAGGATGATAACGGCGTGTGGCATACTAAGGAAAATAGCATCCAGGGGCTTGCTTTGGATTATTTTCAAAAACTTTTTGAATCTTCCACTCTAGATCCAGAGGCTTTGGAGGTTGCGGTCAATGTTCTCTCCCCATCTCTTAATGATTCAGAGATGTTCTTGCTGGACCGTGATGTTAATGAAGAGGAAATCTTAAATTCAATCTGAGATATTCATCCTAATAAAGCTCCAGGTCCAGATGAGTTTTCTATGACTTTCTTTAAGAAGCATTGGGAGACGGTGCGGGAGGATATCTTATCGATGGTATATCATTTTTTCATGATAATTATATCCCTAACAGTTTGAACCATACTTATATTGTGTTGATTCCTAAAATTTCCCACCTTAGGAGTATGAACCAGTATAGACCGGTTAGTTTATGTAATGTCACTTATAAGATTATTTCTAAAGTGACTACTAACCGGTTAAAGGGGATTATGGGAAAGATTATCATTGAGAATCAAAGTGTATTTATTTATGGGAGGAACATTTTTAATAATATTCTGATAGCTCATAAAATTATGTATACTTTTCAGACTAAGAAGAAAGGTAGGAAAGGGTTTGCTGCTATTAAAGTCGATATGGCTAAGGCTTACAATAAAATCAAATGTAATTTCTTGATTGAGACTTTGAGGAGATTGAGATTTTCTCCAAAATGATGTAGCTGGATTTTCAAGTGCATATCTTCTGTTTCCTTTAACATTATTGCTAATGGTAATTGTAGCAAGACTTTTATGCCAAGTAAGGGTCTGAGGCAAGAGGACCCTCTTCCCTCTTTTCTCTTCCTTATTTGTGTTGAGGTGTTGTCACGATCTCCTTCGAAGGCATGTGAAAATAATATGATTTTTGGATTTAGGTTCTCTAATCAGGGGCTATCATATCTCACTTGTTGTTTGCTAACGATTTTATCTTCTTTTGTAAAATTAACGAGGTTGAACTTGCTATGATTTTTAATATATTAAAGATTTATGGTGAGGTTTTAGGATAAGCTATAAATAAGATGAAGAGGTTGATGGTTTATGGTAATAATGTGCCAAGAACCAGACAACAGGAGCTTACGAAGAGATTCGGCCTTGTATTATCCTCCTCTTTGAAGAAATACCTTGGTATGGAGCTTGATTTTGGAATGACTAAGAAGGTTATTTTTAATCACATTCTAGAAAAAATTCTGCAAAATGTTTCAGGGTGGTCCGAGAAGTGCCTTTCTCCTGCCGGTCTTGAAACTCTCATTAAAACGGTAGCTTTCTCTATTCCTAATTATACTATGCCGTGCTTTAAAATTCCTATATCTCTTTGTGAGAAAATTTTCTCTCATCTAGCAAGTTTTCGGTGGAATTCTATGCCTTTTAGATCGGGTATTCATTGGGCTTCTTGGGAGAAACTTATTAAAGGTAAAGACGAGGGAGGGTTGGGTTTTAAGGATTTATCCGATTTAACCTAGCTCTCCTTGCTAAGCAAAGATGGAACCTTTTCTCTAAGATTAATACATTGCTTTTTAAAGTTTTAAAGAGAATATTTTTGGAGTCCTAATTTCTTAGAAGCCTGTAAAGGTTCTCGGCCCTATTGAGGTTGGAGAAGCATTCTTGAAGGTAGAGATCTTCTCTCCTTTGTATTGCGTTGGTTTGTTGGTAGCAGTAATTCCATCAATATTTAGGAAGACCCTTGGATTCCTCGGACTTGGCATTTTCAAATTGTTTCTCCCAAAGTGGATGGTATCCATTTTGTGAATGAATTATTTACAGATGATGGCTCAGATTTGGACCTTTCTAAGTTATCTAGAATTTTCCATCCTGGGGATATTGAAGTCATCAAGGGTATTCATTTTAGTAGGCATGGTGGACTAGATAAAATGGGTTGGCATTATAGCAGGAATGGTCTTTATTCTTTCAAATTCGGCTACAATTTAGCTATTAATTTAAAGACTAACGGGCTATTAAAGGGAAGCAAGACGGGTGGTTATGGTTCAGGTACTGTTAATGCTGTGGTATGGTATGTTATTTGGAAGTTCAAAATCTCTTTGAAGCTTAAGGACTTTTTGTGGAGATGTCTGAACAATTATCTTGCCTGTAAAACTAATCTTGTAAGGAAGGGGTTGAAGATTGGTGGTAGCTATCCTATTTGCAATATGGCTGATGAAGACTTTGTCCATCTGTTTTTTAAATATCCTTTTGCTGATGCGTTCTGGTTCCTCAGTCCCATGATGTTACATTCTAACTGTTTGAGGGGTAATTCTTTTTTGGAGATTTGGAATTGTGTTATAGGTAGAATTAATGTTATTAATTCTGCCAATTCAAAAGAAGATCTGTTATGCTGGTTCATCCTTGGGTTATAGAGATTATGGAAGCTTAGGAATCAAAAATGTTTTGAAGATAAAGAGCTCAATCCTATTTTAGCTGTTCAGCAAACTGAGCAGCATGTTTGTGAGTCTATTTCAATAAACATTTATATGCTTCCAACGCTTCAAGCTGGATTTGTCGAATATCATGTTAGAGCTGATTCTGCTGGTGCTTGGGTCTTAAAATCTGATGTCACTTGGGTTCGTAAGGAGCAAGATGCTAGTCTTGGTTGGGTCCTTTGGGATCCAGGTGGACGGGTGTTCGGTGCTGATTTTTCTGCTTACAAAAATGTTGAAGATGTTCTGACAGGTGAAGCTTTTGCTTTAAGGTGGGGTCTCGAAGAAGCTAGGAAATTATGTCATGATAGAATTCATATTTATACTGATTCGACTTTGCTCGTTGAAGGCATCCATGGATCTAACAAGTTTAGCTGTGATATTTCGACCAATTTCAGTTTTATTCCTAGAGAGGAGAATGAAGAAGTCGCTTTCTATGCAAAGCAAGGAATTTAAGATTAGGAGAAATCGATTTTTATATGCTCGTTTCCTTCGTTCTTTCCTTTCTGTTCTGTCTCTTAGTGCTGTTCAATTTTTTTTTCTAGTTTTGTTTCCTGTTGTGCTGAATTGTTTCTTTCTTGGGGTTTTTAATGAAAGTTTCTTTTGAAAAAAAAAACAAACAATATGTTATTCACTGCTTAAAATAGTCTTTTTGTAGTATTCAGTGAGAATAGAAGATTACTTGAACATGAAGTTGAAGTTACTTCAAGTACTCAATTGCTTCTTCCAACATTGAAGCCTTATCTGTCTGTCCAAAACAAACAGCAAACATTACAACGATTTTGAAAACCTGGGTTCAAATTGTTAAATAACTTCAATGAAATACTTTGGCGGAATGGGGAAGTAGCTTCTACGGATCTCTAATTTTAAGAGTGTACACGGGATGGGACATGACAATTTTTTTACATTTTTTGTCCCATCCTATGTTGAAGAGAAATCTTGAGCGGGACGAGACAAATATTTTAAGTCAAAAATTTAAAAATTAAAAATAGTTTAAATTCAAAAGATTAAAATATTAATAATTAAAAAATTAAGTGTTAAAATTAAAAAAGTTAACGGTGAAATTAAAAAAAAATTATTAAGTTATTTATAAAAAATAGGATGAAACAAAAAGTAAAAAACCCGTCTGTCCTGGTCAGTGCGGATGATTTTTTAGGACAGTTGCACAGTGTGATGTTCTCATTAATTCTGCTCCTCCTTCTCTGTCAACCAATCAATCACATCAATTCAATTCAGCGAGAAAATTAACTTTATATCGTTTACGCTTGTGCGTTCTTACCCTCTGTGATAAATTATGAACCTCTGCAACTCTGCTTCGTTTCAATGAAGTTCGAGGTCGGCCAGGATCTGCAGCCTAAGAAGTTCTAGAACAATCCATTGACGACGTATAGACATCAGAATCAACATCACCTGCAGAAGAATACGCGTTGCCCTTACTTCCTTCAACTATCGTCGGGAAATAACCAGAACCCATGATATTCATACCGGATGAAGGACCAATGTTTCGATCCCCGCTGTCAGACTCGGCCATTTTCTCCGTCCTAATCCGCGTGCACGGAGAACCATAGTTGGTGGGAACTCCGATCTGTTCGAAAGCACAGGCAGCGACTGACCAAGATGTTGTGAATGAAATAAATGCGTGTACTTTCTTTTCGGGAACATGCAATGGGAAGGTGAATCAGAGGAATTAGAAGATAAAGAATTATGAAAGATTTGGTTGAGTAAGGAAGAGTAATCTTCCGAATCAGGGGGAGCCAAGTGGCCGAAGAAGGAGAAGCTCTGTATAGACCCACCATGACAGAACAGAAAAGATCAAAGAACAATTAGCACCAGCAGAAGTGGCCGCGATACACCAATATCTGCTCATTCTTTTGTGTTTTGCAGTACTTGGCAGCTGAGTTTTCACTTTCACAGAGAAGTTTGGAGATTAGAGTATCGGACAAGATGAAAATGTTTAATCAGATGTTATTTTTATTAGTTTCCTGCCTCAATTGATTTTTCTTCTCATTATATAGGAATGTTTGTTGTGATTGTGTTGAATGTGAGAATAGTCAGACATATTATAATAGGATTATCCTTCACTGTCTTATCCACCCAAACGTGATCTTTGCCTGCAAGATGAGTGTTGTTCTACGGTACATGGGCCTTACTTCGGCCGCTGTGTTGATAAACACAGACACCTCAAGTTTTCAAAAAAAATGTTTTGGGGGTCGAAAGATTGATCCAAGCGCATTCCAACGAGTTTCAGGTGTATTCTGCACGAAGTTTCTAAAATATGTACGGTAAAATATTTATCACAAAAATATATATAGTATATACAGTTTATATACTACATAAATATGTAGCAGTTACACATAGGGGTGGCAGCCAGGTCGGCCCAGCCTGGGCGGTTCACGGGTCGTGCCTTTCCAGGCGATTCAAGAGCCAGACCGTTGAAATTTAGGGCCATATGAAATGAACCGCTGAACTGGCCCGTTTCTCCTCCCTTTAATGTGATTTAATTCATAAAAAATGTAGATGAGGACAGTTGTACGTTGGTGGGGAATAGATGAAGTGTAATAATTATCACTAAGCTATATATAGAAGTCACTTTACTTTATTATACTTATTTTATTTTATTACTTTAAAATCTCAATAGAAAAACTTGTAATAAAAAATAAAATAATTTTTTATTTATTAAATTCATAAACTAGTGATATTCATATTCACGTAAAATCTAAAAATATAATAAATAATTAATGACTAATTTATAATTCATGTTCATTAACACCACAAAAAATATAAGGAATATTGAACTAATATTTTTTAAAGTTTTCATGAATCCAATTTTTCGTTGAATAAAATATTCATCTAAATGAAAAATATTATTTTTACTTAATCAAATACGTTTATCTCAAAACTATATTATTTGAAGTTTCGATAAAATGTATTAAAAGATAATAAGAATATATTTTAAACAATATATTTAACAAATATTCTCTTGGTCTATTGGTAAAGAGTGTGACCTATAAGAGAGTGGTCAAGAATTCAAACTTCACTACATGTATAATTGTTCAAATTTTTATACAAAAGAGTGGATTCACGTGTCGGGCCATAGGCCTTGAAGATAAGGCCCGTGAAGCCCTGAACCAACCCCATGGGCCTCAACCAGCCTGATACTGTTCAATACCGAGCCGGATTATAACAGGTCTGTTCAGCCGATTTCGTGGGCCGAACTAGTCCATTTGCCACCTCTACTCACACACATGCGTGAAATAAAATTGTCGGCTTGAGTTTTGTATTTTTCAGAAAACGTGCAAGTGGCTATTATTTATGTTTGAATTACTTGTGGCCATTTTTTATGAATTTTTGTAACTTTAGTCTATTTATAAACAATATTATTTATCAAATCAGCTTATGGATGATGTTGTTTAGAGTATGTTTCGTTCGTACAATCTGAAATGATCATTGTAATTTAATAGCTTGTAGTTCTATCGTTAGTAAAATATGATTGTCATGTTTGGTTATGCATGGTAACTTATAATATGATGTGTGTCAATATATGATTGCTATGTTATGTCATATGTTAAATTTTATAATAAATTTGTGTAAATAACAGAAAGTTACTTAACTATCATTCAGTTATTTTGACATACAATTTGAACATTAATTTCAATTATTTTATTAATATTTAAATAAATTAATAATGCTAGACGAAACTTTAATAAAATTTATTTTAATTAAATTAATAAAGTGAGAGACAATGAATAATATTTTGACGTGTAATTTTAACATTGATTTTAATTATTTTTTATTAAAATTTAAATTATTTCTTTAATAAAGATAATTGGGATTGTATAAAAAAGGAAAGAGAGTGGTGAAAGAAAGAAGCGGTCTATGCTTCATTTCATATGAGGGTATGGATGCAATTTTGTTTGATATTAGAAATTACAATTACATTGTAATTTGGATTGCTCAATTTTATATTGTAATTCAATTAGCTTCAAAGATTACAAGCTATGATTACATGCTAATTAAGATTGCATCTTAATTTAAAGAGTATTCCAATCAAATATGACAACTCAATTATAATAAGATTACAATAAGATTAAAAAATAGGATCGAGGGAACCAAATGAGGCCTTGGCTAGGTAAGAAAATTTTCTCTCAAATACTCCACAATACACGCAGAGATAGAAACTATAGTTAATAAATATACATAAAGGTCGTCCAACTTCTAAAGTAACCAAAGATTAAATGACTATATTAATGCATGCATGAGCTAGTAATGAGGTTTCCATACCAAGGCTCAATCCAATTAAGTCCGTAGCGTCTACCAATTTCGCCATATCCCCCTACCTTTCTTTTAAGATTAGTATCTCATTATGATCTACTTGTCCTTTTTCTTGCATTTGTATTAGGCTAAAACCGTTGAATTCATTAGATATCGATTCCTATATCAATAGTGTTTTCTTCTATTTGATTTCTTGTCTATCTTCTTTCATCTTTATCGGAAACTCATATTTGGTCCAATCCAAAATGATTCTATCATTTATGTATATACTTATACAAATCAAAATGCGGGAGAGATAAAAAAGACGCAGGGTCATTTGTCTGCTTGGCTAGTCAAACATGGACTAGTTCATAGATCTTTGGGCTTCGATTACCAAGGAATAGAGACTTTACAAATAAAGCCTGGTAAAAACATTATCTCACCTATATACAAAAATAAAAGGAAAAATTAGAGAATTAAGTTTATTTAAGTTTTAATTTTGTATTATGTATTTTAATTTTATCTTTTGCACATGCGGACAGATTCTCCATTTGGTTTGTTAGTTAGTTATAATTTTATATGGTCTTTTACGTTTTTTTCCCTTTTTATAACTAATAACATCTTTTTAGATTTTAATATTTTTAATGTGTGTATTGCATGCTGCTCTTGTCTTCCACGTCTCCGGTGACCAAAATATTTCTTGGTCAAACTCGTTGCCACCCAATATTGCACCAAAATTTGTGCAGTTTCTACCGCACATTCATTTTTCCTCCATCATCACTTTAGCTTTCAATCGATTCCGAGGCATTCCTCTAAGAAATTAGGTATATCATTAGGACTCTGTTGAATCATTCTTTTTCTTTTGCCTTTTTGATGGCTGGAATCGGGTTGCCATTAGGCTTTCTTTTGATTGACGTTCTTCAAAGTGATTAGGTAATTAAGATTCTAGTTTTGTTATACTTTTTTATTTTTGATTGTTGAATTGTTCTTTTGATTGCTAAATTTTAATTATCCAGATTCTGCCATCGTTCTTTTTCATTTTTGATTGCTGGAGTCGGTTTTACATTTTTTATTACTGAATCTTCCTTCCTTTTTTATGTAACAATTCTCTTCCTCTCTCTATTTCTGATTTTTTAGCGAGAGAGATGAAGAAGAAGAATGAGGGGCCGGCCTTGGGTGTGGTAATGGGTATGGTACCGGATAGTATATAAAAATAAACTACATTTATACCGATATACTAAGTGTTGGAAATGCGGCGCTCATGCGGCGAAAGCGTGGGGCTTTTAAAAAATTCTATAAAAATAAATCTTTTTCAATAAAAGAAAATAAATGCGACGCAACTATTTCAAAAATCAACCAACACTGAGGACATTAGAATAATATATATATATATATACTTCTAGGCTCATCATATTTTTAGGGATATACTGAAAATAATATTAAATTTCAAAATTATCATTGCAATGGGACTCATTGCAATTTGTGCACAACTGCAGTGCCACATGGCGCTGCAGTTATCCTAAGCCATCACAGTGCCTCACGACACTATGTGCCACAGCACTATTGTAGTGTCGTGTGACACTACAGTATTGCCCGTCCACTATTGTAGTGTTATATGGCACTGCAGTAGTTCATATCAATCTATGATTCTCAATCATATAAATATATTTATTCACATCTAATTATCCCTAAAAATATCTAGATATCAGTTAATTCAAAATTAACTTATATAATTATCCCTATCAACTAGCTTATCTGTTTGTTCACAAATAACATATTTAGTTGATTCAAATTTTAAACTATTATCTAATAATAATTTAACATATTTAATTTCACAAATTAGATATATTGTCTCACATATCGATAATTAGAAAATTAATCAATATAATTATTTATATATAATTTTTAAAAATTAATATAAATAATTTAATTAATTAATCACACTGAATTATCTCATAATTATGTATTTGCCCTAAAATAAAAATTCATTTTGCAAGTCAGTCCTTTTCTCATGTCTTGAAATATTCAGACCTTAGACTGCATAGTACAGAGGTGGCTTGAGAACCATTGACCTATAATCCTAAACTCCAATAAATTAGATTATTAATTAAATTTTAATCAAATAATCTTATTTATTAATTTTATTATTACTCCACTATAAATATGAAATTTCACTCTTAAATATTATAGAAAATATTTACAAAGTACTATCATGTAATCCATTGATATAATCATTTAATATAGTTCTATCATCCAATTATTAGCTCGTAAATTAGAGTATGTCAAAATTATCATTTTACCCTTCTAATTACCTCTTGATCCTTAAGTACCATTAATTCACTAGTGAATGACAAATTTATAATCGTATTATAAATTTAAGCTGAATAACCATTCACTTCCACAATTAACACTTAATGGACCAATATACGATCCGTTAGGAAAATTTGGATTCTAAATCTTGTAAGATCATGTTCCCAGCCACCCACATCACTAAATCTCTAAAAGAAAAGTCAATAGCTTGTTTTAAAAAGAAACCTTAACGAGTGAATCAAAAAATCCAGTAGACATGTATAGGAGTTCATGGCTACTCAGGATTCAGACTGATATACATATGATCATTAGATGGATATATATTAAATTTTTATGATAAATAACAAGTTAATAAATATATTTATTCACATCGATTCTGTCGTATATAATCTTATTATATAAAGTACATTCATTAAGATGTCTATCCGCGTCAATGATCCGGATCTAGATCACATGCATTCAAAATGCTCAATGAACCGTACTAGCAACCATTCATTAAAGATTTCAAACTTTAATATGTTGCTGTTAATTTTATTCATTATCTATGATCTTAATTATCTCGTACTAATATAAGATCATAGTCTCATTAATAAATATGAAATTTTCATATATTTATATAAATTATTCAACAATAATTTACGCACATTGAATTTCATTAAATTTAATGTAATTCTATTAAATTTCATATTAAAATGTCAATAATTTACGCATATAATTTTTTTTATAAATTATAAAAAAATATAATTTCATTAAATTTCATATTAAAATGTCAAGACAAATGCTTTGAATGACATTATCTCCAACAATCTCCTAGTTTCCCTAAAGCAAATGTGGTATCTCTCTCAACCTTAAACTACGCACATAACCCTCAAATGACTCCGCAGGAAGTGTCTTGGTAAAAAGATCAGTGAGGTTCTGATTTAACGTGATCTTCATAACAGTCACATTCTCTCGATGCACGATCTCTCTTACAAGATGATATTTCATCTCTATGTGCTTACTCCTCTCCTGACTCCTTGGTTCTTTGAAATTAGCTACCGCTCCACTATTGTCATAGTAAAGGATCAGTGGCTTGTCCATATTTCGAATTACTTCCAAATCAGTATAAAACTTTCTGAGCCGTACCGCTTTTTTCGCAGCTTCACAAACCGCTATATATTCGGCTTCCATAGTGGAATCTCCAATACTGGATTATTTGATATTTCTCCAGACTACAGCTCCTCCATCTAGGGTGAATACTGGTCGGCTTTCGACTATCTTTGTCTGATTGAAAATTAAAATCAGTATATCCAGTGGGGTTCATGTCTCCACATGAACAAACAATCATATAGTTTCTCATTCTTCTAAGATACTTGAGAATGTGTGTTACTGCAATCTAATGTTCCAAACCTAGATTTGATTGATAACGACTGACAATTCTCACTGCATGATAAATGTCTGGTCTCGTACACAACATCACATATATATGATTACCAACAGCTGAAGCATAAAGAACTTTTCTCATATCCTCTTCCTCATGAGGTGTCTTTGGACATTGCTCTTAGAGAGGAAAATTCCATGCCAGGACGATAGTTGATCTTTCTTGAAATTCTCCATAGAGAATCTCTCCAGCACCTTATCAATATAAGATGCTTGAGAAAGTGCCAATGGTTTGTTCTTTCTATCCCTTAGGATTTGGATGCCTAGAACATAACTAGCTTCTCCCAAATCTTTCATTCCGAATTTCTCAACTAATCACTTCTTTACCTTTGACAAAGTTTCTACATCATTTTCAATGAGTAGAATATCGTCAACATAAAGAACTAAGAAAATCACTATCTTATATTTGATGTATTTATAAACACAAGCTTCGTCAATATTTGGCTCGAAGCCATATGATTTAATAATCTCATCAAAGGTAAGATTATAAGATCTAGATGCTTGCTTTAATCCATCCATAAATAGATTTAAGCAACTTGCATACTTTCTGATCTTGCTCCATTTTTCACGAACAGTTCTGGTTGCATCATATAGATGTTTTCTTTAAGAGAGTCATTCAGAAAAACTGCCTTGACGTCCATTTTCCATATTTCATTGTATAAACTAGCGACAATGGATAAAATGATGCGAATGGATTTTAGTATGACAACATGGGAGAATATTTCTTCATAATCGACTCATTCCCTTTGTGTATAGCCCTTGGTTACCAGTCGTGCTTTGAAAGTCTCTACTTTCCCATATGTACATCTTTTCTTCTTGAAGATCCATTTACATCCAATGGGTCTAACACCTTTAGATGGATCTACAAGTTCTCAGACGAAATTGGAATACATCGATTTCATTTCCTGGTTCATGGCATCTTGTCATTTCTCCTTTTCAGGATCATCCATCACCTCTTTAAAGGTTAATGGATCATCCTTATCAGTGGCAGACACTGGGATATGTATCTCTAGTTCATAACGGATATGTTGTCTTACAACCCTCCCATTAAGACATTGTACCAGGGTTTCCTGAACAGGAACATTAGTTTTTGTGGGTTGTCTTTTGTCAGTTGATGATGAAGGTGGTCTGATCTCATTAAACGTTAATTCTTCGAGAACTACTTTGCTTCGAGATTTTTAGTTTTCCATATAGTCGTGTTCAAGGAAGGTGGCATTTGTCGATACACACTTTTCGACCTAACCATATCCAATAAGGTTCGGTTTCTCTTTCTAATACACAATTTTACTGTGGCACTCCAGGTGTTGTGAGTTGAGACATGATTCCATACTCCAGCAAGTAATCCTTGAATTCTAAATCCAATGATTCACCACATCGATATGATCGAAGGGTTTTCAATTATTTACCTATTTACTTTTTAGTTTCAGCTTTGAAGTCTTTAAACTTTCTAAAAGTTTTAGACTTTCTATGCATTAGGTAAGTATAACTATATTTTGAGTAATCGTCAATAAAAGTGACAAAATAAGCTTCAGGAACAAGTAAATTATATTTACCTTTCTTTTTCAGCTTGGAGAAATACTTGTTACAGTTTCTCTTCCAATGACCTTCAACCCCACAATGAAAACATTTCCCTTTGGGCTTGTTGTCGTTCTTGTTCTTCTTGGCTTTCAGTGATGTCTTGGCTTTCTTCCCTTTATTGTTCTTACATTTTCCCTTACCATTAATATTTTTCCTCTTGTTACTTTTAACAACAGTGGAAGAAGGCTTTCGCTCCGTAACATTTGCCTCACCCTCGTTGGTCATACTTTTATTGAGTGACTCAAAATTTTACAGTTCATTCAACAATTGGGTCATGTTAAATTGTAACTTGTTCATAACATAGTTGATGGTGAATGTAGAAAATGCAGGTGTGAGCGATTCAAGTATAATGCTAACTTGAGTTCGTTCATCAATAATCGCCTCATGTACTTCTGCCTCATGCATTATGTTGATCATGTTCAAAACATGTTCACGCACAAAAGTACATTTCTTCATCTTAGTCGTCATGTAGCTTCTAGTAGCCTCATGACGACTTTGATCAGACTGTTGCCGAAACATCACCTGTAGAGATTCCATAATCTTATAGGTTGTCTCCATGCTCTCATGCTTAGTTCTCAGAACATCATTTATGCTCACAATCATGTAGCACTTCGCTTTGTTGTTAGATTGAATCTAAACATCAAACTTATCTCTAACATTCTTAGGGGCATTGGCAGCGGGCTCCTCATGATATTTTTTAGTAAGAACAAATTTGTGGTTCTCACAAATTTACATCAAGTTTAAATTTGATTTCTATCTTATGAAATTATCACCATTCAATTTCTCAAGTGCAAGTAAAGCAGTAATAGGGTTGCCCATGATAGACATAATAATAGCTGAAAAATAAAACATACATAATTCAGTATAATTTAAATAAATATCTAGAATTCAGAAAGTAAATGTGATGCATGAATGTAACATGTTAAACATATAAATTTATTATTTACTAATTCATGATAAGACAACCTAACAATTAATGTGCTCCCTTAGGGCCAGTCAGATTAATATTAGACTGTCTATGAGAGATTCTCATCCATATTAACTAAAACTTAAAATATCTCATATTTTCTCTTTTAACAATAATGTATCGCTAATTTGATCAAATCATAATTATCCACTCAAAACTAAATTGTGAGTGCAACCCGTTATTTCAAATTCCATGACTTGATTTAGAATATGTCGCTTTAGGGTCGTTCAAACTAAACTACCTCACTTAGTCCTATCTTCTTAAGAAGTCTAACTTTGGTATTGATACAGCTCAAAACCTTCTTTAGGGAGATGAAAACAAAGCTATCTCGAGGCCCTCACTGTATCTCACTATGTTGTATAATAATGGAGATCATAGGTTACATTGACATGTCAACATTCTCCCACTCACTATTTTAGGATAATGTGTTTCTATTTTAACTAATCAATTAATTTCAAATTAATTACTAGTTAAAATAACAACCCTATGAATGTTAAATTAACATGTAATCCAATCTCATTGATCTAAATCATTTAACTTTCTAAAAAGCCTAAGTTATAATTAGATGAACTTAGATTAACAAATTAATTACATTCATCAAACTTTAATAGTTTTTTTTTTACTAAAGCTTGTTATCCAAAAAGTTACAATAGCATTTAGAGTTATGTGATTACCAAATTTTAACTAATTAAAATCTATCAGTTTACATGCAACTGATCTCTCAAAACAATTCACATAAACATATTAGGATAATCCTAATAAATCATGTTTCTACCGATGAGATGCAAGATTAAATAAAATCGTGTGGGGTTTCATGTATGGCCTGTGATGACTAATGCATGGTCATATTATCAATCATATCAATAAATATTTATGTAACAATTAAATAAAATAATAATGTATCGAGTGACTATTGAGTATTTCAAAATTACAACCATCAAAATAAAGAAATAAACTTACAAAGAGGACTTCAATATTACATATTTCCAAAATATCTCCTTCTCCACTTGATGTCCATCTTCATAATTTTCAAACTTTGAACAAAATATTTTTAATTAGGAAAAATTATTTTACTTAATTAAAAATTATCTCTAAAATAATTGAATTTCACTGAGTAAAAAAACACTTAGTCAAATTCGGTCACAACCAAATAATTAATTAATCTTTAATTTTCAAAAATTTAATAATTACTTATTAATTTTAAAATTACATTAATTTTAAAATAAAAGATAGAGTTAGGGTTTTCATAAAACTCTGCAGTGATATGATAAGTTGGTATCAGGATTTCTGCGAAACTTCCCTAGCTGTGACAACGGTTGTCACCAATGACAGGACTCTCCCACCACCGCCCAACACCGTCGATCAACCTCAGCCGTCGCCGACGATGTCAATATTTTGTCGCTGCCGGAGCCAATTTTTCCGATGGCATTACCCCTGCGGAATACCGACTGTGCCAGCGCACTAAATCCTATTTTCGGTGCCAGCGCCGGAATTCCTATTTTTTGTGCCGGCACCAAAATTCCTATTTTCGGCGCCAGTGCCGGAATTCCCTAGAATTCATATTTCTTATCTTTTTCCTCCACGCTCGTCTTGTGCGTTATTTGTCTTCTCGCAATTAGAATAATACAATATAATATTCAAAATATAATTACAAAAATTCCTATGCCCCAAAATGGCCTACACATGATCTAAGGAAAATAAGAACAAAGTCTAATTCCATAATCACTATACAATTAACGATCCATCATTAACCATACATTCATTCATATGTATCAAAATATATTATGAACAATGCAAAATCACCCACACAGTATTTGATATACAAATATATAATGACCACTCTGATAACACTTGTTGGAAACGCATCGCTCGTGGGGAGGAAGCTTAAGGCTTTCAAAAAAATATATAAAAACAAATCTATTTCGATAAAAGAAAAAAAAACGTGGCAGAATGATTTAAAAAAATATTTTTTTGAAAAACACTTTTTAATCAAGATCCATTATATATTTATATATTAAGTCTAAGATATACATGGATAAGAATCATATACCTCTTGTAGTCTATATCAAGCGTATCCGCAAACCAATGATCTTGTGTTCACACGAACAACAGATTTTGAGATCCACACCAAGATCTTCCAAAACCAATCCTCAAACGCACTAGCACGTGTGTGAGCACGTAGAATAATTCAAAGACATTTTTCTGTCTCTAGATGTACTCAACACATGAGATCTATAAATTTACAAAGAATGATTAATTTAGTGAGACAACCCTCTGGAGAATACGATGATAATTCTTTTAGAGTTTTTTATTAACTTTAAACATAGAGAAAGTTCACCCTGATAGCAACTGTGTTCTCAACACTCAACCAACACTAAGGCCATTAGAATAATATCTATACGTATTTTCTAGGCTTATCAGATTTTTAGGAATATGCTAAAAATAATATTTAATTTTAAAATTACCATTACAGTGGGACCCACTACAATTTGTACACAACTGCGGTGCCATATGGCACTGCAGTTGCCATGAGCCATCACAGCGTCTCACAGTACTATTGTTGCGCCGTGTGGCACTACAATATTGCACGCCCACTATTATAGTGCCACGTGGCACTACAGTAGTTCATGTCAATCTCTGATTCTCTATAAGTGATAGACACGTCACAATTACTGTGAATTAAATATTTATTTTAATCAGATAAATATCTAGATATCAGTTAATTCAAATTTAACTTATCTGATTATCACTATCAACTAACTTATCTGTTAGTTCATAAATAACAAATTTAGTTGATTCAAATTTTAAATTATTATCTAATAATAATTTAATATTATCTAATTTCACTAATTAGATATTTGTCTTACTTATCGATAATTAGAAAACTAATAGATATAACTATTTATATATATTTTCTAAAAATTAATATAAATAATTTAATTAATTAATCACATATAATTATCTTATAATTATGTACTTGTCTAAGAATAAAATTTTATTTTACAAGTCAATCATTTTCTCATGTCCTGAAATATCCACACCCTAGACTGCGTAGTACAGAGGTGAATTGGGGACCATGAACCAATAATCTCATGCTCCAATAAAGTAGATTATTAATTAAATAATTTTATTGTTACTCCACTATAAATATGAAATTGTATTCTTAGTGATTATAAAATGTATTTATAGAGTATTCTCATGTAGTCTTGATATAATCATTTCATGTAATTTTGTCCTCCAATTATTGCTTCGTAAATTAGACCGATCAAAATGATAATTTTACCCTTCTAATTATCTCTTGATCCTTAAATACCATCAACCACTAGTGTGTGACTAATTTGTAATCGTATTATAAGTTTGAGTTCAGTAACAATCTAGTTTCAGAATTAAGACTTAAGAGAACCAATATACGATCCGTTAGGAAAACTTGAATTTCAAATCTTGTAAGATCATGTTCCTAGCCATCCACATCACTGAATCTCCAAAATTAAAGTTATTAGCCTGTTTTACAAACAAACATTAACGAGTGAATCAAAAGATCTAATAGACATGTATAGGAGTTCATGACTACTGAAGATTCAGACTGATCTACATATGATCATCGGACTGATCTACATATGATCATCAGATTGATGTGTATTAAATTTTTATGATAAATGACAAGTTAATAAGGATATTAACTCACATCGGTCTTGTCATATATAATCTTATTATATAGTACATTCACTAAGATATTTATCCACATCAATGATCCGGATCTAGATCACATGCATTCATAATGTTTAGTGAACCGTACTAGCAACCATTCATTAAAGATTTCATACTTTAACATGTTGCTGATAATTTTATTCATTATCTATGATCTTAATCCTTTCGTATTAATACAAGATCATAGTCATATTAATGAATATGAAATTTTCAGATATTTATATAAATTATTCAAAATAATTTAAAAGAATAATTATAAGAAAAATATAATTCTATTAAATTTCATATTAAAATGTCAATACACATGTTTTGAGGGCATTACCCCAATACTAATAGTGTATAAAAAATATATTATAGATATACTACGATATAGTGATGATATGTAAAAATATACTACATGTTACTATGATATACTGATAGTATATTAAAGTATACTATGGTAAATATGCATAACTCAATATGTTATTATATACCATAGAATATATATCTATAAATTACATAATATTTTGCGTTGCGGTTGTTAAGCGAATAAAGTGATTTTCGTCATTTATTAGTGATGATAATCTCGTCTATTTACAATATTTTTTAGATTTTAACGAATAGCCATTATAAAATCTGTTATTTGTGTAAATTACAAATTTTTACTCCATTTTTTTTATTTTCATATAGTGGCATATTTGTCTAATTGAGTCAAAATAAAATCACTTCAAATAAATACATATTGAGATTGAGAATCAGTTTTGTGGAGGGATAAAATTCTGGATTCAATAGCCCATTATTGGATACCTATCTGTATCCTATTCTCCACGGCAAGTGATCCATCCTTTCATTCTGTTTGTTCAGTCATTCATCTTCATCTACCAGAGGGTCTTGAGCTAGCTTCTAGAGAAGGCATGATGGGAAAGAGAGGTAAGGAAGATCTCTTTCTACCTGACAAGGTATTGAACTCCATGGCTATGGCTAACTTTCGCAGATTTTAGATGAGGGTGAAGGAGTATGATAGTAGGTGAATGTAAGATATAACCTCAAGATTCTAGGGAAATTCTGGTATATAATAAGGGTGGTGCTATGGTCAAGAGCATTTGAAAAGGATCGTCGACAGTTGGCAAGGACGAGCACCGAGAAGTAAAGCATTTAGAATGTTTGAGAGCAGAAAAAGAAAAGAAAAATTACGTTTTTCACTTTACAGCGCAAAGCCATCAAGGTCGTACAGAGCAAAATGGACAGCCTAGATGGATTGGCCAATGACAGAGAACCTGGCTTCCCTCATCTCTAGTCTCCAAAACAAGAGTAAAAGCTGTTTGAGAGCAGAACTATATCTATATTCCAATTATATTCTGCAAAAGATGTATGTTTAGAAATTGAACTATATATAGAAGTTGAGACGCAACTATAAATAAAAAGGGAAAGATATCCATCCATGACTTTGAGAATTATTTAGAATATCAGAACGTCTTTCCCTTATTTTGTCGTGGCAAACCTTCACCGCCCACAAGCATCCGAGTCATGGGCCCAAAAAGACCTATTTACCATGATATTTTTTGAATGATACTCAACAAAATATTATTTTAAGAAAATTTATAGAATTAGGGGAGCTCTTCCTCTCAGACGAAATGCTAAAAGAACATTCATCAACTAGATCCAATCTCCTAATCCTTATGAAAGAAAGAAAAATAATTTCACGTTCTTCCTTTGACCTTTTCACATTCGAGAGAAGAGAGGATTAAAAACATTTTATTGACTGCAGCTTTCTTCAGATCTTCGAGAAAGAAAATGAAAATAAATGGTACGATCACATGATTCACCCTATAATGAAAAGAGCAATCTCATGGTTTATGGTATATGATTATTACATTGTGAACCCTCGAGTCTCCTTTGTGCTACCTTCCTCATAGAAGCCACCAAGTTGGCAACCGTGACAATAATTGGGTCATGAGAGACCTGGTCAAGTATTAGGGAAGAAGAAAAGGTACTTAAAGAGCCGACCATTTAGTAAAGTTCTCCAAACAACAAAGATATATATATATACACACACACATACGTGTGTAGAATATGTATTAAAAATATGCACAATTAGTGTAGGAAAAAATGAATTAGGTGGCTATAACTTGGTTGATTACAAAAATAAACATAAAAGGGGCACCAAAATGAAAGTAACAATCTTCAAATCCTTGTATGAATAATTAATTAATAATTAATTTATGTAGAGAAGTGATCATCCATTCCCCTCTCTTTAGACATTTACTGCCTTTACAAAGGAGATAGAGCTAGCTCACAATAAATTCAATAGATAGAAACTCAAAATTGCCTCTGCAGTTGCTAAGGAAAGAGCAAGCAATCAATCAGCTTTAGATGTACTTCAATCAGCTTTAGATGTACTTCAATCAGCATTACATGGCCAATGGACCGCCCTCACTCAGGTTGCCATAGCTGTTGTTTTGCAAATCGGACATAAATTCTTGTGCATCAGCCATTGTTTAATGCATTCTCCATGAAAATCATGTCCACATTCTAGTGTTCCAAGTTCTTCTTCATCATTGTATTCTTCCTACAAATGGCAGTGATTGTTTAGCCAAAAGAAACACAAGACCTTTTAACCAAGAGGGGCGTCGATCCTTACCTGACATATACAGCAAGGTTCAGTCTCCACCTGAGGCCCTTCACTGGTAGAATACTTCCGCTGTTTTAAACGACTTAATATCGTCTCCTCAGTTAATCCGATGTTCACATTTCCAATTCGCTCTTCCAGAGCCAACAACTCCTACAGTTCCATTGACCATTGAAAACCGAAACTCGAAAAGAAACATATAAAAGTCGGAATTAGAGGGATTTTATTGAAAAGTTCTACCTCATAAGACATGTTATCTACATCAAGACGCATATCTCTGTGCCGGTCATGAATATCAGCCACCCCAGAAAACATCGACTGGTCAAGAATCATAACATCCTACATTAATCAACTCAAATTCAACCAATAATTTCAATTGGTCATACCAGTTATGGTCCATTTCGTTTATTTCCATATAAGGATATGATATGTCGCCAAATAACAAAAATTTCCACATAACTAAGTACCATATATTTATAAAACTTACCTCAAATCGTAAACTCTCGGCTCTTCGCATAATACCCAACACATTGCGAATATGCTGAAGACAAGATGACAAATAATAAGCTCTACATGAAAGCTTGCAATGAGACATAAATACGAGAATTCTTGTGAGTACTAAATCAGGAACCATGATAAGAGAACATGGTACTTTTTGTTCGGAATGTCACAAACAACAATGATCCTAATGCAGCACTTTCACATGATTGTTTAGACATAAAACCAAAAGTTGTTCAGTTGCCAAAGTAAAACAAAACTATTAACAAACTAAAACAACGTTCCTTTTCATTCTTTTATTGTACAAGCTAGCATAACCTCACAAATAATTTAAGATTAACCGACTAATACTTGGGAAATTGAAGTAAGATGAAATGAAGTCTCTCCAGAGAAAAAAAATTCAATATTTTCTCAGTAACTTTAAGGGAGAAAAATCAGAAACCCTTTACAAATACTTGATTTAAGAATGTAACATAACTTGAAATATCTTCTGACCGTGTGAGATTCAAAATTCACATACAGCTTAAGACCATGTTTGGAACTTGAAAATTAATGGGAAAATGAAAGAAAATTGAGAAAGTTTGCATTTCCATTGTTTGGAGCTAAATCCACTTACTTTTCCTTACATTCTTCTCTCCTTTCTGTTTTCAAATCTCCAAACATAGCCTTAAGTGACAAACATCAAATCGCCTTGTATGATATTATTGACCTAAATTACTTGAAAGAATAAAATCTAAACCCAGACAAGAGAGAATTTTCAGAACAGACCTCAGATACAAGCCTGTTATTTCCACTTCCCTCACCAACATCAGCCAAGGTTCGTAGTGCATAAGGAAGACCGAGTCCTCTATCACCATGTCTCTCCATCCATGATGGTCCTCTCAGGTTCAACTGCCCATGGTGACCAGCTCCAGAAGAAAGACGCACATCCGGAGAAGTGGGAACTGAACGCAGTGGTGAGTAATTACTTCTCTGTCCTCCAGACTCATAACCAGAAGAAGCGAGCAACTGCCTGCGAACATATTCCGATGATAATCTTCTCGGATATTGTGAAGAGAGACGATCAGCCCATTCAGCAGATAATGAAGATGAACCAACCCCAGAATTTAAACCGGATTGAGATGCAGAAACATTTTCACCTGCTAAACTTCTATTATTTGTTTGATTCTGAACCAAACTTCTCAGTTCGGTTGCAGCTATTGGGTTTTCATTTGTGTTCCTTGTTGTGCTTCTTGAACTTCGTTGCACACGTGACATCACGGGTCTATCACCCATGGAACTTGAGGATCCACCCATTCTTGAACTAGAACCTCCACTCCATCTAAAGGATTGCATATTTGGAGCCAAAGAAGGAAAATGGACCTCAAAAGGTTGTCTTTCAGAATTAATATCATCAGTAGCTGACCCTGACCAAAACTCCATAATACTTTCAACAGGAAATGGTGTTCCTGCTTGTTGGGTTGATGAAACACTAGAATCTTGTTGATTTGACGGATTTACCCTTAAACGGAAGTTTCTATGAGAATCTTCTGATTCAAAACCTAATCCAAGCCTTGGGTTCACCTGTGTTGGTGCAGCTATGCTAGTGCTACCAACAGTCTCATTTTCTGTATGCTGGGCGTAGCTACTGCTAACACTTAAAGAAGATTGTGTACCGTTTCGTTCAATAGCCTTTCTTTTACGGGATGCTCTACGACCATCCGATGAAGAGCCTCCTCTTTCATCACCTCTTTCAAATAAAACTCCAATATTTCTAGAAACTGGAGAAGTATCCGGATCACTAGCAGATTGATTCAGTGCATTTTCTGATCCATTAGACTTGTTAATGACTTGATTACTGTTATCTTCATGACTCACAAAACCATCACTTAAGCTGCAATTCTGTGGGATTGTATCATTACTAGAACTAGGTTCTCCTAAGGTCCATCGGCTCCAGTTCTGAGGATCATGGCTCACAGAATCAACACATGTGGTGATATTCGTATTACTTGGTGATAGTAAACTCATCTGGTTCTCCGCAGGATTTTGCACACTGTTCCAGTAAATCTGTTGATCCACGGCTGCATTGCTTGATGAAGACCCATGATTAAAGTTTAAGCTTTCTGGCAAGGAACCAACACTACTACCCCTGTGCCCTTGCATTGGTGCTTATGTCAAATTCCTGTGCCGACTTCATCAAACAACAAAAGCACAATTAGATGAATTTCAGAATCCCAATCTCACCCCACGCAGCTCTTAAGCCAACGAACAGTTCCTTCTAGCTCTTAAGCCAATGAACAGTTCCATAAATGACCAGAACCAGACAGACATCGCCAGAAAAAAGAAAAAAAAATACAGTTATAACTTCCAAATAAGATAAGCAAACATAGATGATTAATTCTACAAAACCATCAACCCCACTTACCAAAGCCATGGTTGATAATTTGTTCTATCAGAAAATCTTTTATTGGATAAGCCACTTACAGGGTCAAAATTGGTATTGGAGAATATCATAATCCAAATCCCAAAGAACCTCTGCTTTGACAATTCTAAAATATCAAACTGCAAATTTTAAGTCAGACACACACAATATACTTCAATAGACAACCTCAAAAACCTCGAAAGCAGCGGCAAAGAGGGCTTCAACTACTCCCGACAGTTTGAATTACAGATCAAACCAAAACGGGAAAACCACATAAGAGATCGAACAATAAAAAACGATTCTTGAAACCGAATCTCATGACCATTAGATCGATCAATACAATGAAGAAGAAAAATAAATGAAGAGAAAAATCCATGGGAAACTCATCAACCAGATGAAAGAAATAAGAGAGGCGGCTCCACGGCTCTACCCTTACCCGATTAAACCTGCTCTTCAATCCGAAGAAGAAGCTTTAATTTTCTCCTTGAAAAGCGATGAGGTAAAACCAAAATCCCACCCAGATATGTGAAAGGAAAGGATGAGTCTGGCTTTGGGTGGAGGATATAAAATAGACAAGTGAAAAAATGAACAAAGACAAAAATAGAAAGATTAAAGTGGACGGTATGATATGTAATTTACCAATAACCCAAAACAAAGATGAAATTTTTCAGACAGATAACAGTTCCAAAAAAAAAGAATTGTTGGAAAATATAAAAATAAAAATAAAATGGGCAAGAAGAAAAAAAAAGTATAATGACAACAACTGGGTGGTGTGTCATATGTGTTAGTGTGTATGAGCCGCTTAATAAATAGCTCGGAGGTCTCCGTCTTTGCATTGTAATTCTCTCTCTCTAACTCTCCCACTTTTTTTTGTCAAAGTTCTAACTTTCTCCCACTTAAACATAAAAGAAATGGCAATTACTCGGCTGTCAATGCGCGCGGTAGGCAGCATTTAGGAGCCCACTGCCTCTCTTCTTTTTCCACTTGTTCCCTTCACACTAAGCACCTGCCCCTCGCCTCCTTTCATCTCTCCTCTCCCGCCATCACGTGCCAGTTGCATCTTCTTCTCTCTCTCCCCCCGAGAGGATTGTTTGGATTTTAATTTTGACTGAGAGCCTGAATTTTGAGTTTTACCACTGCGAAAGAGAAAAGATGATTATGGTGAACATTACGCGTGGCATAGATCTCACCTGGGTCCCACGACAGTGACTTTCCTGGGCCGGACCGGAGGGAAAACCTGAAATTTTGTTACCATTTTTAACCAAAATACAATCAAGATCTGATTATACAATAATTAATCTTTTATATTCTCACATTGATCTCATTAATTTTTATTTTTTATTATAACTGAAAAATAATAATTTAGATCTAACTACAACAATAATTAGTTTTTTATATTCTTACATCGATTTCATTGATTTTCATTTTTTGTTACAACTGGAAAAAAACGATTCAGATCTAATTACAACAATAATTAATCTTTTATATCCTCACACCCATCTCATTCATCTTTCATTTTTTGTTACAACTAAGATTGACCAAACATGATTCCCTCCTGATATGTCATCTATTTTCCTTTATCTATCTCCCACATGTGTTGGTGCTTGTGTTCTTGGTTATTAAATAGCAGAACGGTATGCCCATGGACTTTCATGTGGAATTCTTTTGATTCAAAAACCATAACAACCATGTTTCATAAAAAAACAAGAAGAAACAATAACAATTAGCGAAAGAGGTAATTAAGCATTTTGTTGTACGTGTCTCACAGATTGTGTCAACAATTTTGGCTGTGATTTTAAACCGAATCGAGTATTCGGTGGGTGCGGATGAACCTAATGTAATTCATGTTTTGTTTAGACCAATTCGTGAGTTTGCTTAAAAGACGGACCTAAAAATCCCCCTATTCAAGCATCTTCAGTTTTCTTCAAATTGGTGTCCTCCATCTTCCGTATCTCAGTCGTGGTCCTGTATTCTTTGTTTATATAATGGATTGCCTAATTACCCACCGAATGAGAAACTCTTTTGGATCTTTCTTTATTGAATTGATAAGTATGACGATTCTCCCACCACACAGAAATCAGAATATTAGAAATATCAATGCCTCTCATGATGAATAAATCTCTACTGGCAATCAATAAAGACACCCAATATAATTTAATTTCAATCATGTGCCATTTCAGAAACACATTATATTTTCAGCTAATGTTGTTCCTAACTTAAGACTCCAGATAGAGTAAAATACCTGCAAGACGCAACTAAAGGGTAAACAATATGGTGGGTGGCACAACTGGCATCAATGATCATCTCCAAATATGCAGGTACATTTTGAACAAAGATAGCCTTAAAGGGACAGAAATCGTGACTATATATAGGTCTGCAAAAATACGGTATTTGGGCCCACATTAGCATGTGAGAGAGCGTATGAAGGGAGGTGGATGAGATTGGATAGCAGATAATGAATAAAACACATGGAAAAGATTTCAATTCATGTTGGATGAAGTTATTATCACATTAACCATAATAGATTTAGAAGAAGTAAGATTGCCTCCCAGCTACCATGCATATTTTGGGTATCATTACTTGCATTTCTACATTGAATATAAGTAAAACTAAGCACTTCATTCGTGATAAGAAGATGAGATATTCCAACACAGGGTAAAAATAGAAGCTGCTAATAACTAATCATATATGGAATAATATATGATAGCACAATTGACAGGGAAGAGTACCCACCCACTTCCAAGCATGGAATAACTAATCCTATAAAGCATATTTTAAAGTAAGCTAAATGCAATTCTAGGACACCCTCTTTCTATTTTCAGACAGCAATTTTCTTATGATTCTAAACTTCTGACTATATAATCCTATGATTTCATTACATATAAGTAACAGGGTCTATATGAAACTCGAGGGTTATGAAATGATGACGGATCCATAATCTTCAACAGTTACTCTACTATCAGAAGTCATAATATGCAATAGTATAACTTGCCTACATTTCATGTATGACGGAGGAGTGTCTTCACCAGAAACTCCACACTTTCTAAGTACAAGAAGAAACTGTCAATTTTCTTTCAACTTAAACAATAAATATGATCATAAATGCAGAAAATATCTGAAAACTCCAAATGAAGCATTCAAAAATACTAACCACGCTTGTAGAAAACTAATAAGAAAAAGAATAAACGATAAAAAAATAATAAGATCCTTCTGATCTACAAGTTTAATTTATTCGAAAAGCGACGGTTAAAAAATAATTACTTGTATGTCGATGCTAAAAAACAAAGAGAATGGGATGACGGCTTTCACAATTTATCACCTCACTTTTGTTATTAATATTTCAGCTCATCACTCATCAGTTTAGGAGCAACCTTTTTCTTTAAAGGAAAGTTTAGAAACAACTATATAACACCTTACAAACCAACACCACAATTGCAACTATAACTAGAAAGAATCAAATTATGCAATCGAGGATGAGTATTAATGAGCCATCTAAAAGTGTGTGACATGTCTCTACAGCTTAAACATGCAACTAACAATCAACAACATGCCAAAAGGATAGTTTGTGCAAATGTAACATCAACCCATTTAATTATCGATAATAAGAAGAGACTATCACTACTATCACAATCTTAAGATAAGATTCTTTTAGAACTTCATAACTGATTGTAGTTACTTCAGTCTTCATGAAGTACAGCTGGAAAAAGAAAAGAAAAACTCAAAAGTTGAAGATTAGGAACATTAAAGGGAAGGTGACCTTTGTTAAGGGAGTCACAAAGATCCACTGAAAAACTTAATTTACCATATACTGCATACAGATAATAAATCTACAAATAGGGAACTAGATCCTTCACGAGCAGGCAAAGAACAGAGGGGCGATAGGTGCACCAAATCATCTGAGAGTCCATAGGTCTACTACAACTGATCACATCGCTCTTCCTCTATTTCAGGAGTGAAGATTGCATGATATTAGGCGCAAAGCCGATCTGCATCAGCCAAACAAACCAAAAAGAAAAACTTCTAGATTTCCTCAATATGACCTCGGAGGATAAGTCTACTACAAATGAATCACAAAATAAATACCTTACTCAGTGAAGAAATCCTGCCATGACATCCTTCTCAACTCGATAACCCACAATATGTTTCTCCATCTAGTTTTCTTACAAGATGGTTCAGTATTTAGAATCACCTCCACTTTTTGGGTAGTTAAACCCAATCTGAAAAATTACCATTCAGGCAATAGTTTCGCCTGAAGAAATAGAATAACTCCAGATGTGCTTGAGATCCACATGTATCTGAGACCTAATCCCATTAATGTCTACTTCAATAGCTAATCCACGAGATCGTCCAGCTCTATGAAATCCTCCTCCAGTATGGAAAGTATTTGCTCAGCAGGAACACTTGCTGTAGCCATAGAGGATGTCACCTGCACACCAGTAATCATAGAAGTTAAGTATCTTAACAAATTGAAGAAAGATAATAAAAGTTAAGTATCTTACCATATTTGTTTGGTGACCTGATGGAAACTGTAAGTTGGTAACAAAAGCAGGCCTAGTAATGACCGGACCATCTACACCAACAGTATGTCTTGTCTGAATTGTCGATATTTCATTCTTCCCGTTAACAGAGTTCCCATCATCCACTTTAGCTTCAACAACGTCATTTACAAGAAGCCCATCATGCTGTATGCCAATGTGACGTACAGCTGAAAAACCTTCCTCACCACAAGAACTTAAGCCATTCTCTGAGAAGCTATTTCTCTTATGACTTCTAACAAAAATACGACATAGGACAAAAGATGCCTGCAGATAATATGAAATATGAAGTTTCAACGTAAGAAAGATAACTTATTCTAATTGAAATTACCAAGTAGTTTATTAGAGAGATATTAGATTACAAAATCAGAGGAATATAGCCATACTCGCGATTATAAGACACACAAAACATTCATACAAACATCTATAGGATTTCTTCTCTTAATTATCTTCTCCTTATATAATTGACAAATAGCAAGTGACTTTCTCAAAAGAATGAATAATCTTAAGACCTGCTGTAATTATGGTACAGAAAACTTGCAGCATGCAGCTGCTTTCATCCTTGCAAAAAGTATTTTTCAGTAGAAAAAACCTCTCGATCTTTTTCTAAACGCAACAATTGACAGACATCTTACTGCAATAAATCAGAGAACTCTAACCCATAATGACAGGAGTCAACTTCACGCATTCTAATTATAGACTCGTCCCTCAACCGAAAACAACGAGTCGCACCAGGTTTCTTCTACCTCATTCTCCTAAAAATTGCAAAACTAGCAAACGATATTTATTTTTGATAAGTAACAATTGATATTTTATATCTCGCAATGCACCATTTCTCCATGCTCATGCATTCAAATCAAATAAAAGATGAAAGGATAAGTAATTACGCTTCCTTAGACACCAGAACAATAGAACTTATGACGAAAGTGAGCACAATTACCTTAAGATGATCGACTAGGGCGTACTCGTACATTGTCCAATCAGTCCTCACCGCGCTCATAGCCGAATTCTCCATGTAAAAAACGAAATTTGTCTTCGTTCCCAACACATTCCCTCCCCGGCCAACCACGTCCCTCACGCTTCCCGACTTTCTCCAGTACCCGCTCTTTGTCCTCCTTCCCCTCCTCCTTCCCGCGCTCTCCTTCAAAACCCCAAACGTGTAACAGTACCAATGCCTCTTTCTTCCTCCGCAGCCGTACGAAAAGCACGCCACGTCCGGCATCTCGAATGGATCGTACCCATACAAGTCAAGCTCTCTGATCAAATCATAACCGCGGGTAGAGCCATCATTGAAAAGACTAGAGGTGAGGGCGACGGCGTTCTTATTAGTTAGGTAATAGCATAGAAGATGCTCGTCGGAGGGGTAAAATCGGCAACCGGGAGGGAGAGAGAACGGCGTCACTTTAGAGAGGTGAGAATCTCCCATGAATTGCTGAAGATCGTCAGCTTTCTTCTTTTGGTAACAGAAGACATGGTGAGGGCTTTGCAGGGGTTTTGAAGAGGCGAACGAGGTAACGTGCCCCTGAAGCCTCCTCCGCTCGTGTGTGATCGCACGTACTGTTAGTCAGACCAGTTTAGTTTTTGGCCGTCAGATGTTCTACAGATTTTGGCGCGAGAACCTCAATTCTAACTCTGTGATCTGGTTGCTGAGCTGGCAACCTGTGAATTAATATTGACCGGGGTTTTCAACTCAATCGAAGGCTTTAAGTATATGTGACCGAGAAAGTGATTCGTGCACATGAATTAGTATTAATTATATTAGATATTATATTATTAATTGTCATGTTTAAAAATATTATATTTTATTTAAATTAAAAAAATAATTAAATTCTTGAAAGTTAAAAAAAGTGTACGCATGTTATAAAATGATATATATGAATATCAAATACATATTTTGTATTCTAAGAGTATCATTTTTTCCGTAACTCATACTCATAATATTGTTAAGTTCAGTTTTCATCGTTGGGAGCTCTTAAGTAAAAAATATCACGTCTTACTATTCTTGCTATTTTTTTATTCCTAGTTGTGCTTTTTTTTTTCAATCCATCATTTTAAATTGTTCTTATATATTATTTTTTGATCAGATAAAAAAATTCAAATTAAATACATTTATTTATAAATAATTTTGGAACGCCATAATTATAATTATAATCGCTAAACGTGGCAGCATCTCCGTCCCCATGACCTCCTTCGTAAATGGGGGTTTAGCCTATTGCAAAAAACTCCCCGGTTGAGAAAGGGATTTGGTTATGCTAAGCCTTCTTCAAATCTCTTATTTGTGCTTTTAGCCGCTCGATTTCAACTCTGAAACTCGCGTCGCTGTTAGCGGTCGCCTCAATCTCTGCATGGGCTCTTTCTCATGGAAATTCATCTTGGGGTCAGTTGGGTGTCCTCTAAGTCATCGAGGTTGGGACCCCGGCGTTCATTGGGGTTTGGCTGGTTTTGAAGATTCAAGGTTTTAATAAGTGCCTGAACCTATTTTTCAAGCACGGCGATCTTATCTAGCTGGGTTGTAGCAGGTCTCTGGTTGGTGACCCTTCGAGGAGGCAAAGCCACTTCTCAGGGTGGGGCTTCAGAAGCTTGCACAATTTGTGCAGATGCGGTTGATATCATACTGTACATGCAGTTCATCGTTCTCACAGACAGTGCCAAAATGTTGATAGTGAATTTTCATCAAGGGGTCTCAAACATCTTCCTTAAAAGTCTTCTCTCAAACGTATCTATTGAATTTTCAAGAATGGGTGTCAGATGTCTTCCTTGGAGTCGCTTCTCTTCCTGTAAATGGGAAAGGTAAACCAGAGAACAAGATGATGGGAGTGGTCTTATTGTTACCACTCAGAAGTATAAGTTAGTCTTAGGATGAAATTAGAAGGCAATAGTGTGAAGACGACAGTCTGAAGTGGTCTTGTAGTTTACCTCATCAATATAATTACTCACTGCATTTATAGTGTTGGTTCAATGGTTGGGGCAAACCTGCTGTTAGTACGGACCGAAGTCGCTTCTTTAACTAGATGTCGAATGTTACCTACGACTTTGGTTGAGCTTCTATTTTATCACACTGTGAATTAATTCGAAAAGTGGAAAAATGAAACTAGAGATACCTTACTATAAGGTGAACTGATTACTACCTATACTATCAATAGTCAATTAGGAACTATGAGCTCATTCACATTTTGTCGTAATTTTTTACAGTGCAAATGAATTATTCGAGGTTAAAATTGGAATTCATGACTTTTACATGGACAAGGGTGATGACATACAATTTGTGTGTTTAAATGCACGATCACATACTTGCAATAAGTGGCAATCATTTAGCCTATTCTCAAGTTTCACAGTATGTGCACATACTTGTATCGATAGTTGACAATTCATTGAACATTATTACAAGATATCAACACTGGCCAAGTGTTATAAGCCATAGTTCATTCCCTTCCATATGAAAATTATTAGGAAGAGTTTTTAATAGTGCATGATTTTCAAGAATCACATTTAATTATATCATGTTTGATTGCACATTTTCTCCATTAGGTGATGATGCTGATGAGCTTGATGCAACGTTTATGCTCGTACTTATATTATATAACTTATTGGAAGTAATTCATAATGAATCAAATCTCCCCAAGTACGATTCGAACCTACGACCAATTAGTTAACAGCCGACCGCTCTATCACTAAGTTACTGAGGTACAACGAGAAATTATATCTCATAGAATTCAATTCTTGTTCTCAACCCATGACCAATATGAGCTCGAGGCTTCCTTCGTCTCTTTTGTGATAAGTCAAACACTAAGGTGCACTTGATATTCTTGCCTCTATTAAAAGACTTAAATTTGGTTGGTCAATACAATTGGGGTTTTAGTACATGTTTAGCACGATTGTCTGTGGAGATGTGTAAATCAAGCCAAATGGATGCACATGATATACTGGCCCACTGGTATTATATAATTATGGACATGTAATAGATTTTCTCATTTGGAACCATGAGTTTACAATGAGCGAGGCATGAAAATATCGAGTGAGATGGACTTCCATTGCCACCTCCTCCACTAGATATATGATATGCTAACTCGGTAGATGTTTAATTCTTAAGCTATCATACACACACACACACACACACGTTATATTGCATTTTATCTTATAGATGGAGAAATATGTTTAGTGTCACAGAGACGTCTACCCATATTCTTGAAGTGTACATATATGTGTTACGCAGGCAAGGTAACAACTCTTAATTTTATGTGAATGTGACTCTCGAATTTTATCGAACTATTTATAATATGTTTTTCACAGGTTATATGTAAACCTTACAACGATATCATATCCACACTTTTAGAATGATGCATTAAACACAAAGACATATGGCGAACTGTCTCTCTCCTCATTTGCTTTCATACAGTGGCGACATCGACCCGATCAATTTTAAGACAATTTAGTATGATTCATGTGTGCCAGATTCATGCGATGCCGAACAACGGTTGCATGACATTGACTTAAAGATGAGACATGAATTAGATTAAGGCGCATCCAACATCATGCATACATACATTCATAGATGAGCTGAGAACAGAACACACATTGCGGGGGAGAATTAAGTGGATGAAGGTGGACCTGACAACTTATATATCAGATAATCACATGACGATACATAAATCCATATGAAGCCTTTGACTTACTGACATTTTTTCAATAATATGAGCTACTAATGGGTTTATTTTTTAAAAACTTATTGTAAACTTTTTTATCCATGTAGACTGATAGCTTGGACAATATAAGTAACTTGACACCAGGCAATCTTGAGCCATCTTGGATAATGCTTCAAATACGTCATGTTATGAGACAACGGTACAAGTAAAGACAAACAATAAGAGAATCAATGTATATGTCATCTAAGAGAAGTTAGAACATTTCTCAGAGTTTAATTAGATGATGACTACATGTCTCTACAATAAGTATACGCGTCACCAGTCTTTTATACATTTAGAGATGAATCAGTGACTTAACTTAGTACCACTTCTGAACTATTTTATCAACTTCAACAACATAAAAGATGAGCTGTAGCTCTAGGAGGAGGAGGAGTGCCTGAAACTTCAAGGGCACGCCTATATGGAGGACGCACCTATTATGGAAGACACATTTATTATGGCTAAGAAAGTGTAAATTATGAAGAAGTAAGGTTTATCACAAGTTACACAATCATAAGTTGATGACTGTTATTCTTTGATACTTATAGCACTTTTATGTCAGAATCGGCGGCAGCGCGCAACAGAGGTGTGACGGTTTTAAAAAAAATTAAACTTTATCGATTGAAAACAAAAATAATTGAAACGCCACGATTTCCAAAAAATATAAAAACTTAATGAAAAATATTTTTCTCATCGGATTCATTATATATCTCAACATTAAATCTAAGACATATAAAAATATGAATTATACTTCTTGTAGTCTATCAAGCGTCCTTGCAAACAATAAATTTGTAATCTCACGAACAATAGACTTTGAGATCCACACCAAGACCTTTTAAGCCAATCCTCAAACACACTAGGACGTGTGTGGGCACGTAGAATAAATCAAAAACATAATTCATATCTCTATATTTACTCAACACATGCGATCTAGAGATTTTGGAGAAAGACTATTGTGAGACAAAACTCTAAGAGAAAATTAGGAAAACTCACAAAACTTTTTTATTAACCTTTAGTTACACACTTGCACACCTTGAACCAATAGAATAATATCTATCTATCTATATATATCTTATAGGTCGAGGCTCATCAGATTTTTAGGGATTTAAAAAATAATAAATTATTTACAAATATGCCATTGTAATGGGATCCATTGCAATTAAGCAACACTGTAGTGTGTCGTATAGAACTGTAGTGCCTCACGGTACTACAGTAACTCATGTTAATCTCCGATTCAAAACATCCGTAATTGACGTGTGGCAGTCCAACATGTCGCTTGTTAATTTTTTCAAATTTATTATTTATTTTAATAAGATAAATATCTAGATATCAGTTAATTTAAAATTAACATATCTCATCACCTCTATCACCTAACTTATCTGTTAGTTCATAAATAATATATTTAATTGATTCAAATTTGAATTATTATCTCATAATAAATTTAACATTATTTAATTTCATAAATCAAATATGCTCTCTCACTTATCGATTAACACAAAAAATAATTGATATAATTATTTAATTTTAATTACCAAAAATTATAATAAATAATTTAATTAATTAATTTTTAATTAATTAATTACATATAATTATCTCATAATTATATACTTGCCCCATAAATTTAATTCCTATCGTAAATTAGTCATTTTCTCATGTGTTGAAATATTCACACTCTAGACTGTGTAGTACAGAGGTGCTCGGGGACCATGGATCCATAATTCTAAGCTCCACTAAATCATATTATTAATTAAATTTTTTAATTAAATAATTTTATTATTACTCCACTATAATGTTTTACCTTTTTAATTATCTCTTGATCATTAAGTATCATTAATTCACTAGTGAACGACCAATTTATAATCATATTATAAATCTAAGCTCAATAACCATTCAATTTCAAATTTAACACTTAACGTAACTAATATACGATCCATTAGGAAAGTTTGAATTCTAAATCTTGTAAGATCATGTTCTCAGTCATCCATACCACTAAATATCCAAAACAAAAGTCATTAGTCTGATTTACGAACAAACATTAACGAGTGAATCAAAAGATTTAGTAGACATGCATAAGAGTTCATGACTACTCAAGATTCAGACAGATCTACATATGATCATCTGTTTTGATATGTATTAAATATTTATAATAAATGATAAGTTAATAAAGATATTAACCTACATTGGCCATGTCCTATATAATCTAATTGTATAAACTAGCTTCACTAAGATGTCTATCTACATAAATGATCCGGATCTAGATCACATGCAATCATAATTCTTAGTGAACCGTACTAGCAACCATTCATTAAAGATTTCATACTTTAATATGTTACAGAGTATTTTATTCATTATCTATGATTTGAATCTTCCCGTACTTATACAAGGTCATAGTCTCATTAATGATTAAGTAATTTTCAGATATTTATATATAAATTATTCAACAATAATTTAAAAGAACAATTATAAAAAAATGTAATTTCATTAAATTCATATTAAAATTGTCTAAACACATGCTTTGAGGGCACTATGCCCGATAAATCTCACACTTACCTTAAAGAAAATATGGCATCTCTCTCAACCCCATATTTCGCATATGACCCTCAAATGACTTTGTATGATGTGTCTTGGTAAAAGAATCAGTCAGGTTCTGATCTGACACTATCTTCATAAAAGTCACATCCCTTTGATACACGATCTCTCTTACAAGATGATATTTTTCCTCTCAATGTACTTGCCCCTCTTGTAACTCCTTGGTTCTTTGGAATTAGCTACCACCCCACTACTTTCACATTACAGGATCAATGGCTTTGAACATATCTAAAACTACTTCCAGATCAATATAGAAATTTCTGAGCCATACTGTTTCTTTCACAGCTTCACAAGCTGCTATATGTTCGGCTTCCATAGTGGAATCTACAATACTAGATTGTTTAATACTTTTTGAGACTACAGCTCCTCCACTTTGGGTGAATACTGATCAAGACGTCGACTTTTGACTGCCCCTATCTGATTGCAAATCAGAATCAGTATATCTAGCAGGGTTCAGGTCTCCGCATGAATAAAGAAGCATATAATATATCATTCTCTGAACATACTTGAGAATGTGTTTTACTACAATCCAATGTTCTAAACTAGGATTTGATTAATAACGGTTGACAATTCCACAATATAACAGATGTCTGGTCTCGTACACAATATTGCATACATGAGACTACCAACATCTGAAGCAGGAACCTTTCTTATATCATCTTCCTCTTGGGATGTCTTAAGACACTGCTAATTAGAAATGACATATCCTTATTTGGTCGGTAGTTTACCTCTCTTGAATTTTTTCATAGAGAATCTCTCCAGCACCTTATCAATATATGATGCTTGAGAAAGTACCGAGAGTTTGTTCTTTCCATCCCTTAGGATTTAAATTCCTAGAACATAACTCACATCTCCCAAATATTTCATTTTCAATTAGTAGAATATCATCTCCCAATCTTTTAAAATTTCTCAGGCAATCATTTCTGTACTTTCGTCAAAGTTTCTACATCATTCCCAATGAGTATAACATCGTCTACATAAAGAACTAACAACAATACTATCTTATATTTGATTATTTATAAACATAAGCTTCGACAATATTTTTCTTCAATCCATACGATTTAATAATTTCATCAAAGATAAAATTTCAAGATCTTGATGCTTGCTTTAATCCATAAATGGATTTAAGCAATTTACATACTTTCTAATCTTTCCCTTTTTTCATGAACCCTTCTAGTTGCATCATATAGATGCTTTCTTCAAGAGAGTTATTTCAGAAAAGTCGTCTTGACATACATTTATCATATTTCATAGTCTAAATAGAGGCTATGGATAAAATGATGCGAATGGATTTTAACATTGCAACGAGAGAGAATGTCTCCATTTCTTGGTTCGTGACATCTTGCCATTTCTCCATTTCAGGATCTTCCATCACCTCTTTAAAGGATAATTGATCATCCTTATTAATGTCAGACACTAGGACACGTGCCTCTAGTTCATTGCGAATGGGTTGTCTTACAACCCTCCCACTACGACGTTGCACCGAGGCTTCTTGAACAAGAACAATGGTTTCTGTGGTTTATCGTTTATCTGTTAATGATGAAGGTAGTCTGATCTGATCATATGCTAATTCTTTGAAAACTAATTTGCTCTGAGGTTTGTAGTTTTCCATATAGTTGTGTTTAAGAAAGTGACATTTGTCGATGCAAACACATTTTGATCATTGTGACTATAAAAGTACCAATCTCTTATTTTTGGAGGATAGCCAATATACACACTTCATACATTGAGTCTAACTTTCCAGTCTTGAGTCTAGGAACATGAGTTGGACACCCCCATATATGGAAATGCCACAAACTAGTTTTAGGGTCATTCCATAATTCTAAAGGTGTCTTGCTTACAGACTTAGAAGGTACTACATTTAAAATGTAGGTTGACGTTTGAAGTGCATATCCCCAAAATGTGAGTGGTAGTGATGAGAAGCTTAACATCGACCTAACCATATTCAATAGGGTTCAATTTCCCTTTTCTAAAATACTATTTTGTTGTGGCGTTCCAGGTGCTGCGAGTTGAGATAGAATGGCATACTCAAAGTATTCATCTTTGAAGTCTTTAAATTTTTCAAAAGTTTCAAACTTTCTATGCATTAGGTAAGTATAACCATATCTAGAGTAATCATCAATAAATGTGACGAAATACTCATACCCGCCTCTAGCTTGTACATTGATCGTCCAAGACATCACTATGTACTAGCTCAAGTGATTATTTGGCTCTTTGACCCTTTTCAGAGAAAGAGTCTTAGTCATTTTACCCTCCGGACAAGATTCACAAACTGAAAGAGTCTCAACTTTTATTTCTCTCAAAGCACTATGCTTTGTTAACTGGTTTAATCTATCAAGATTAATATGTCTCAACCTAAGATTCCATAGATACGTGTCATTATCATGAGAAACCCTTTTTGGTTTGTTATTTTTAGGATTTACAACTTTAAACAATTATGAAATATTTAATGCACATTTAATCAGTTTAAGCATATAGAATGCGTTCGAAACTTTTATATGACAAATATTGAATCCATTCTTCAAAATAGTAAACTGATTAATAATAAAAGAAATATCAAATAATTGTTCATGCAGTAACGATAAAGAAATCAAATTTCTAAAAAAACTAGGAACAAAATAAACATTGTTCAAAACAAGAAATTTTATTTACAAAACTTAAATGGACTGTCCCCAATACTTTTGCTTACACGAGTGCACTGTTAGTTGTCGCGTCACGTGCGCGGCGAAAGCGTGTGGCTTGAGGTCATTTAAAAATTAAACTATTAATATTGATCAAATTTTTTAGTAAAACAAAACTTGCACAACGCCACGAAAACTAAATAAATTTTTTTAGTGAAAACTTTTTTTTCAATTAGTCAGGATCCATTATGTTTACAACATACAATGTTAAGAATCATATAACTCTTGTAGTCTACGTCAAATGTCCTTGCAAAATTGATCCATCATCGGTCCTATGAAACTGTTTGAACGATCAGTATACTCTGATATACAATTAAGATCTTCTAAGTCAATCCCCAAAGCACAAAGGCGTGGGTGGGCAAGTAGAATACTACAAGACATTTTTTCTATCTCTAGATGTACTCAACACGTGAGATCTAGAGATTTACTCAGAATGGCTTTAGTGAGATGATTTTTTAAAAGAACACGATGATTATTCTTTCAGAGTTTTGATTAACTATTAATCACAGAGAAAAATTAGTCTGACACCAACTCTGTTCTCAAATCGATTCTTTGATGAACTAATTCATCAATTGAGGTCATTTGAATAATATTTTTATATTTTTTAGATAATGGCGAATCAAATTTTTTAGGGATAAACTGAAATAATATTTAATTATAAAATTACCAATTATAGTGGGATCCACTGCAACTGTGCACAACTGCATTCATAATGTTTAGTGATCCGAATCTAGATCACATGCATTCATAATGCTTAGTGAACCATTCTAGCAATCATTCATTAAAGATTTCATACTTTAATATATTAATGACTATTTTATTCTTTATATATGATTTTAATCATCTCATACTTATACAAGATTATAGTCTTATTAATGTATATAGAATTTTTTGATATTTATATATAAATTATTCGACAATAATTTTAAAAAATTTATAAGAAAAATGTAATTTCATTAGTCTCATATTAAAATTGTATAAACACATATTTTGAGGGTACTATGCCCAACAGTTCACTTGGCGGATTTGGATTACAAATTTTAAGGATTTAGATTTGTAATACAAATCCGTGTTTACTAAATTTTAGATTAAAAAATTGGTGTGAGACCGACCACCTAATTGAATTTGTAATACATGTTTTTTTTATATATTTGTAATCCAAATCAAAATGGGAGACTACAGATCATAATCCAAATCTTTGTTGCTTTTAATGTTAAAAGTCAAAAATACCACTTTATAGTTATCAAATTATAGTGGCATTTTACCCTCTAAATAGAGATGACACCGGACTCCAATCTCGACCTTGACCCGGCTCCAGATTCAGACCCTCACCCTGACCCCGACCTTGACCCTGACCCGACCACGACCATGACCCTGACCTGGAACCCAGCCCTGACCTTAACCTCTAAATAATATAAAAAAGAGTAACATTTTCAATTGAATGGTATTATAATAAACTTATTTAAGATAATATAATCCAAATATTCAAATACATAGTAAACACAATATTACAAATCCAAAATCTAAAATCTAAACCCTTAGTCTAAATCCTTAATCTAAAATTTAGTAAACATACCATTAGTCTTGGCGTGTGAACTAAAATTTAAAAAATATTGGAATAAACTAAATAATTTTGTAATTATAAATATAAAAAGAATCAATAACATGAATTGATCATCAATCTTATTAAAGAATTAATAAAATTTAATAATTTGTCTATATTTGTATTAAGATATAGAAAGATTTGAGGGAAGTAACTTTTAATTGACTGATATAACTTATATTTTTTTTTACTTATAATACAAGTGTTGACATTTGTAAAATAAGTATTAATTTAATTAATATTTCATAAATTTATTGAACATATTTTCACAGGAGTGGTAATTTAGTGGCAGTGGGCGGCAAAGCAACTTTAGTATCTATTAAATGATATAATACGATGATACCCCAATAAACATACTATTATTCGTGGGTTTAAGTCATAATATCATACTCTCTAATTAAACTATATGTAATGCTTGATCATTGTAGTGTTCGTGATATAAAAAATACATGCAATTCTATTAATTAAGGCGGCCTTTCTTCAAAAGTAAAAATAAATAAGTTAAAAAATATATAATATATTAAAGTGACATACTTAGAAGAATCATTTAAAAAAAATTGTTCATGTACCTTTTACTAATCCTGTAACACCATTTAAAAGTACAAGTGTCACACTCTTAAATAAAATAATTCACCAAATTCTCAGTTGTATTTATTCTCCCACTAACTTTGAGATTAAAACTTACCATTGAACTAAGGAGAGTCATTGAATATATGAATAATTTTATGAAGATTTATTTATTGTTTTCAAAATTTTTTATATTCAAATAATAATAATAATAACGACGACGATAATGACAATAATAATAGTTTAGTTTGTAAGAGTAATAATATATAAATGTATTATTTATAAACTACAATCTATTCATAACTCTTAATATCCATAATATATAATATGTCTAGGATATATAGAGATCAAGAATAAGTGAAAAATAATTATGGACAATTCACATATTATTTTTAGAGTTTTGAAAATACTAAAAAAATATAAATTACTTTGTTTGGTATAAGATTGAGAGTAAATATAATCAAAATAAGATTGTTGGAATATAATTGTAGAAAAGTAGATGTTCGGAAAGTTAAGATGTTTGGTAACAATTGAGAATGTTATGATATAATTGTGAGAAAATTAATTACTTTGTTTGTTTTAATGAAATGTATAAGAGAATGCTATGAATACATTCTCAATTTTTAGTTTTACCTTTAAACTAAAATAAATGAGGAAGAAGAAGAGGGATAGCTTTAGTAAAAAATATGTGCAAACATGCCTAGCATCAAGATATCTCCTAACGTGAGAGGGTTTCTAAATCACTCATTTAGAGAGTATTTACACATTTTGGGTATCCTATATCATGTTGGAGAGAAAAGAAGAAGAGAAGAAAAATCAAAGAAAGAATGAAAAGTGAATGAAAGTGTGTGATGTGAAATAGAGTGAGAATTTGTCCCACATTGAAAACTCAAGGATAGAATATTTGGTTTATAAACCCAACACTCATGCCTTGGGGCTACCCCAAGGGGCACCCCACATTTTATGGGGAAGAGAGGACCTAGATGGCACATGGTCTACCTTCACACACGCGTGCCACTGCCGCCGTCCGTACGGCTCGGTACGGTATGGTCAAAAGATTTATTTTTTAGATAAATTTTCTTTGATTTATTTGGAGAGGAAAAAAATATCTCCAAACAGAATCTGTAATTATCTGCCGAAGATAATTAAAATATCTCCATTATCCCACAAAATCTCTCCATTATCCCAAGGAGTTCTGTGAGGGTCAGAGTAATCGGTTGCTATACTCTCGCTTAGATCATTGTATCCTGCAGAGACGATTCGTCGTAGTCTCCAAACATCCTGTGGAGGACGATTATTGTCTTTAGGACATTGCTTTCAAGCAATCTTCGATCTACATCGTATTTTCAGTTCTAATTTGCTGTAATCATTTTTCGTTTATGTTTGTTTATTAGATCTGATAAAATTTGCTGTAATTATGTCTATTGCATTTACATTGTAATCGTTGGTTAATGAAAGCATCTTGTTCCATCTCTACTCACAACAATCTAAAGACAATAGCTATGGAACAATCTGCTGGAGTCAAAACTCTGCACGCTAAGAGACCGGAAAAATTCAAAGTGGATGACTTCAAACAATGGCAACAGAAGATGGTCTTCTATCTGACCACTCTCAATCTAGCACATCTGCTGACAGGAGATATCCCTCCTGCACCGATAGGACAATTAAAGGAACTAGCATCTGCATGGGAAGCCTGGATCCATTTGGATTTCCTTTGCTGAAACTATATCTTGAACGGCTTGGTAGACACCCTCTACAACGTCTACTCGTCATTCAAGATGGCAAAGGAACTGTGGCAAGCCTTGGAAAAGAAATACAAAACGGAGGATGCCGAGACAAAGAAATTTATGGTCGGGAAATTCCAGAAATATGAGATGGATGATAAGAACACGGTAATCAGTCAAGTGGAGGAGTTGCAGATCATCTTCAATAACATGAAGGTCGAGGGAATATCGTGAATGAACCGTTTCAAGTCGCGTCCATCATCGAGAAGTTACCGCCTTCATGGAAGGAGTTCAAGAATTATCTGAAGCATAAACGTAAGGAGCTCAGCGTGGAGGATCTGATTCCTCTGCTGAGAATAGAGGAGGACAACCGAGAAAATGAAAAGAAAGCGATGTGGGCAACCTATGGAATGAAAGCTAATGGGTAGAAGGAAACAAATCCAATCCACTGGACAAGAAAAGAAAGACATCGACGAGCAACGCTCAAAAAGGTAATTCAGATAAACGCATTAAGGGCAGTTGCTAGGTGTGTGGTAAAGCCGGACATAGGGCAAATGACAGCCAGTTTAAGAAAGATAAAAATGATTGTAACCAAACCCGTAACAACGGGAAAATGAACCAAGCAAATATGTTAGAGATAGATGATCTCTGTGCAATGATTTTTGAGATTTGTATGGTCACTAACGCCAAGGAATGGTGGGTCGACACTGGTGCTACGAAGCACGTGTGCAGTGACCGAACTATCTTTTCAACTTATGCTGAGGTTGATAAAGATGGGGTTCTCTATATGGGGAACGCCTCAGAAGCTGCTGTTAAGGGAAAATGAAAGGTTGTGCTGAAATTCACATCCGAGAAACAACTTACTCTCCTAGACGTCTTGCATGTGCCTGAAATTCGTAGAAATTTGGTTTCAGGATCTATTTTGTGTAAAAGTGGATTTAAGCTTGTCTCTGATGCTGACAAGTTTATTCTGACTAAGGGAGAGATGTTTATTGGGAAGGGTTATAGTTTTGATGGTCTTTTTAAACTTAATGTGTCTGCTGTAACCCCTGCAATTATTAATGATAATTCTGCTGCTTCTTTCATTTGTATCGCTGAACTTTCTAAAATTTGGCATTGTAGATTAGGTCATGTTAATTTTTGTTCCTTACAATGTATGATTAATTTAGAATTTCTACCTAGATTTAACCTAAAAAAAGGAAATAAATGTGAAATATGCGTAGAATCTAATTTTGCAATAAAATCATGTTAATCTGTAGAGAGAACGAATGACCTACTTGATTTAATATATAGTGATTTATGTGATTTAAAATTAACTCCTAGTAAGGGAGGTTGAAAATATTTTGTTACATTTATTGATGATTTCAGTAAATATTGCTATGTATATCTGCTTCATTCAAAAGATGAGATTTTGGATATGTTTAAGATATACAAGTCTGAAGTTGAAAAATAACTTGGTAAACATATCAAAGTGCTTAGATTTGACCGGGGTGGAGAATATGACTCCACCATGCTGTTTGAATTCTGTGCTCTACATGAAATTGTGCATCAGATTACAACACCTTACATGCCTCAACAGAATGGGGTGGCTGGAAGGAAAAATAGAACTCTAAAAGATATGGTGAACAGTTCTGGATTATCCCAAAATTTATGGGGGGAGGCATTGCTTACAGCAAACAGCATACTTAATAGGATTCCACATAAGAAGACCAACAAGTCTTCTTATGAAGAGTGAAAATGGAAGTTACCTTCCTATAAAATCCTAAAAGTGTGGGGGTGTCTCGTAAAGGTGCAAGTACCATTGTTAAAGAGAGTAAAGCTTGGACCTAAGACAATAGACTGTGTTTTCATTGGATATGCATTAAACAGTGCTGCATATAGATTTTTGGTTATTAGGTCAGAAATTTCTGACATAAGTACCAACACTATTATGGAGTCTCTTAATGCAAAATTCTTTGAGAATGTGTTTCCTTTTAAGGAAGGAAGACAGTCAAAATGTCAAACGAGGATTAGAAGAAAGTTTTTCTAGAGCTTAGATTGATGAAAAATCTGAACCTGAGCTTAGAAGAAGTAAAAGAGCTAAAACAAGTACCTTATTTGGCCCTGAGTTTCTAACATACATGACGGAGGCCGAACCTCAAACCTATAAGGAGGCAATGTCCAACCCTGAGCTCCTTTTTGGAAGGAAGCAGTCGATAATGAGATAGATTCCAAAATGTAAAATAATACATGGATGTTGGTTGATCTCCCTCTTGGGAATAAACCAATAGGCTGTAAATGGACCTTCAAAAGAAAGATGAGAGCTGATGGTACTATTGAAAAGTACAAAGTTTGATTTGTAGCTAAAGGATATCGACAGAAGGAAGGCATAGACTTTTTCGATAGCTATTCTCCAGTGACGAAAATCACATCTATAAGGATGCTGATTGCTCTTGCAGCTTTGCATACTTTGGAAATTCATCAAATGGATGTAAAGACTATTTTCTTAAATGGAGAATTGGATGAAGAAATCTATATGGAACAACCTGAAGGGTTCGTGGTTAAAGGCCAAGAACGAAAGGTCTGTAAACTTGTTAAATCACTTTATGGATTAAAACAAGCATCGAAGTAGTGGCACGAGAAGTTTTATCATACAATGTTATCGGATGGATTTAAGATAAATGAGTGTGATAAATGTGTCTACATTAAAGGTACTAATGATCAATTCATCATAGTATGCTTGTATGTAGACGACATGCTTATAGTGGGATCAACAAGTATATAATATCCTCTACCAAGAGGATGTTGAATTCTAAATTTGACATGAAAGACTTAGGTCAAGTAGATGTCATTCTTGGAATTCAAGTAAAGCAAACTGAAAATGAATATATCCTTACCCAATCTCACTATGTAGAAAAGATTTTGAAAAGGTTTGGACAATATGAAAGCAAACCTGCTGTAACTCATTTCGACCTAAATTGTAAGTTAAGGAAGAATAATGAAGTTGGAGTATCTCAATCGGAGTACTCACAAATAATTGGAAATTTAATGTATATCATGAATTACATCAGACCTGATATAGCCTATTCAGTTGGAAGGCTGGTAAGATATACTAGTAATCCTGGACGTGATCAGTGGAGCGCATTGATGGGAGTACTAAAATACTTAAAATTTATTATGAACTACGGAATGCATTACTCAACCTATCCACCGGTGATAGAAGGATTTAGTGATGCTAATTGGATATCAGACAGTTTAGAGACTGAATCTACTAGTGGATATGTGTTTACCCTAGGTGGTGGAGCTATATCGTGGAGGTCTACTAAGAAGACATGTATAGCTCGTTCAACTATGGAATCAGAATTCATAGTATTGGATAAGGCTTGTGAAGAAGCATAATGACTCAGGAATTTTCTAGAATATATTCCGGTGTGGCCAAAACAAGTGTTAGCTATATGTGTCCACTGTGACAATATGGCTACGACCTTTAGAGTGAAAAATAATGTGTATAATGATAATTCTAGACATATTAGAAGAAGACATAATACCATTAAGCAGTTGTTGTCCAATGGGGTGATTTCCTTAGACTTTATAAGGTCAAAGGAGAATCTTGCTGATCCTTTGACAAAAGGATTGTCAAGGGAACTGATAAAACAAACATTGAGGGGAATGAGGCTAAAGCCTATTCAATGAATCATTCAGGTGGTAACCTAACTTAGTTGACTGGAGATCCCAAGATCTAGGTTCAATAGAAAAACTGGTAGGGATGATTTAAATTGAAACACTGAGAAACCTATGGTTTCTTCCTGTTCTTATGATATGAAGATAGTGTGTTGTCGGTCGACGTAAAAGATTATATGTAAGTATTTAATGACATTGATGTTCTGCTTGCCAGAGGAGTAATGACAGAATACTCTTAATCATTGCCACCTATATGAGAGTAGAAATGAGGTCACTTCTATGAGAGGTCTGAAAGGTTTAACCTCTCTAAAGCTCTTATGAAAGCGGGATATGTTCAGGACCAAAATGAACAAAATCATATGAACTAATATGTATTAAGATGAGATATGTGTGAAATTTTTTGTCTCGGTTTATCTCAAAGGAAGTTCAGTTCAAGAACGTAGTTTACCGTTCTTCAGAATAAATCCGATGAATTCTCACTACGGAAGGTTCAAGTCCAAAAGACACCTCTCTTGATGCATATCCCATCTGCTCTCTCATGTTGTTGTCTAGTTAGGACACATTTCATTCATGTGGGGGATTGTTGGAGAGAAAAGAAGAAGAAAAGAAAAATCAAAGAAAAAATGAAATGTGAATGAAAGTGTGTGATGTGAAATAGAGTGGGAATTCGTCCCACATTGAAAACTCAAGGATATAATGTTTAGTTTATAAACTCAACACTCATGCCTTGGGGTAAGCCCCAAGGGGCACCCCACATTTTGTGGGGAAGAGAGGACCTAGATGGCACACGGTCTTTCCTTCACGCGTGCGCGCCGTCCGTCCGGCCGGCTCGGTTCGGTACGGTAAAAAGATTTATTTTTTGGATAAATTTTCTTTGATTTATTTGGAGAGGAAGAAAATAACTCCAAACAAAATCTGTAATTATCTGCAGAAGATAATTAAAATATCTTCATTATCCCAAAAAAATCTGATTCTAATTTATCTACACGTTTTGGCTTGCTCTTCAAGCCTTGAATGATATATTAAGGCATCATTAGCTTCAGTTCATAATACACAAGAACACTCAATCACCAAGCATCATGCATATTGAGAGAAATACAAAAAAGAGTTCTGTGAGGGTCAGAGTAATCAGTTGCTGTACTCTGGCTTAGATCGTTATATCCTGCAGAGTAGATTCGTCGTAGTCTTTAAGCACCATGTGAAGGACGATTATTGTTTTTAGGACATTGCTTTCGAGCAATTCTCGATTTACATTGTATTTTCAGTTCTAATTTGCTGTAATCGTTTTTCGTTTAAGTTTGTTTATTAGATCTGATAAAATTTGCTGTAATTGTGTCTATTGCATTTACATTGTAATCGTTCCATATTTCTTTGTAATCGTTGATTTATGAAAGCATATTGTTCCATCTCTACTCACAACATATCATACTCTAAATTGAATAACAAATATGAACATCACTAAAATACCTTAACATTAATACTTTAACATTTTAGATAAATGACTCCACATTCCCTTATACCAAACGACTTAAGAGTTTAGTTTAATATATTACTGGTAAATAATAAAGGAGACGAGGACAGTAACACCGGTGAATAATAAAGGGATATCTTCTGCGTTCTACCCCTACCGAAATTCACGCTCTAGAATGTGATTGGCGATCAAAATTCGACCGTTGGAAGTTTTTCTTTGGAAACTGACCGTTGGAAGGTTTTAGCTGTTCATCCACATTCCACCCTCCCTCTTCTTCCCGTTACTTGTAATTCAAACTTTGATTGGTTGAATGAATTTTGACCGTTGGACGCTTAATTACCTGCTTAGTTGTTCATTCACTGTCAATTTTCGAGAACCCTCATTGGATTTGCAGTTGCGTTTGAATGATTAGTTCGTCATGGCCTTCAGAGAAAGAGGTAACACACATTCTGCCAAATTTTTATAGGGGTCTCTGTATATTGCTCTAACCCTTCAATTCTACTATGACTTGCGCCATTTGTTATGTATGACTTCTGGGTTTTGGTTTTTTCCCTTGATTTAATCAGAAACGAACGTTTTCTTGGTGTGATTATGGGTATACCTGCGACTGCTTTCTGTCCCCCCCCCCCCCCCCCCCCCCCNNCCCCCCCCCCCCCCTCCCTTTTTTGTACCACTATTCATTGTCAACCACATTTTCCCTAAACCAAACACTACCTCAGAAAACCCAAGAAATCAAACACTTCCTCCTCTCGCTTTCGCACCAAACCCGTTTCTTTTCGACCTTTATTTCTATGTTTCTAGTGCTAGTAATTAAGGCTTTGTATTTGCTGATAGATGGAGTATTAAGCGCAGGTTATCTCTTTTCTTTGACTCAGATTCTCGAACAACCAAATGGAGAAGAAGAGTCGCTGGTAATGGAGAATATAAAGGTAATTTTCTCACTCTTTCGATTGTTAGACGAGCTCATCAGCTTATTGACAATGTCAAGAATGATTGCATTGGTATTATTGAATTTTCATCTAAACAACCTTATGTACTTACAGGCTGTGTCTTTCAGGAGGAAAGGATGTGCGATATGCAGTTTTGAACAGTATACAGAACTTGGCAAGACAGAAGCATTTTCAGAATTACCAAGAAGTACCGGTAAGCATGTATTACAGAAATTAACATATGGCATATATCTACAGAAATTAACATATGGCTATGTTTTTCTGCATGTTATTGTTCATTTGATTACACATGGCCAACTCAAACCTAGTTTTTCCATCCTAAGAAGAAATTTTATTCCCAATTTTACGACACTGACAATCAATGTATCAGGCTTGCGCAATTATAAGTGTTTTAGTTTTCTAGAAGCTCTGTGGGACTCCTCCGTCAGTTTGTGCATTCAGAAATTTGTTCATGCGCACATAAGTTTTCCAAACTCACGTGTTTCATTCATCTCATTATATGGAGGATTGAAATAGGTGAAGTGTGGAATCAAGACAAGAAAGAGATTGTCTTAAAAGAGGTTTCGGAAATATAGATTTTAAAAGTAGTGGAAAAGAGAATTTAGGAGCTTGAGGAGAAGGATATTGTAGGTGGGATGAAATATGAATTAGGACAAGAAAGAGATTTTCTCAAGAGATTTCCAATATATATGGAGGATTGAAATAGGTGAAGGAAATTTGGAATTAATGTACGTGAAATTTGGAATTTGAAATTTGGGAATTTGGAAATTTGAAATTTGAAATAGGTGAGTTAATGTAGATTCAACAATGGCAGGACAAACAAATGGAAGAGGTAGATTTAATAATTCAGGTTCCTTTTCTTCTATTCTTGGAGCCCCCTTTCTTCTCAACCTTTGCAGAATACATATAGAGGAGGTCTCCCTTACAATTGTGGTTCTCATGATCTCAATTCTGGTTCTCACATATCACGGATTCACCGTTAAATATGCCTGAAACCAGGTCATACGGCTATTGATTGTTATCACTGTATGAATTATTCATACCAAGGTAAGAACCCCCTGCACCTTAGCAGCCATGGCCACCATGCCTTCCTCTGATTCAACTCTTAAGTCTCATGTTTGGCTAACTGGCACTGGGTGTAACACCCACCTTACCCCTGAGTTAAGTTAATATCTTCTGTCCCTCTGAGTTTACTGGTGAAGACAATATGGCTATTGGAAATGGTAAAGCTCTCCTAATAACACACTATGGTTCAAGTTACTTAACCACTCCTTCTTAATGTTTTTTGTGTTCCTAAATTGTCTGCCAATCTTTTTTCTATTTATTAGTGCTGTAAAGATAACAAATGTACATTCTTTTTTTATGAATCTTACTTCGTAATTCAGGGCAAAGCCTCGGTGGAGGTTCAACAAACTTGAATTGTACTTCTTCTGCTTTTTCTGATTCTTCGAGCTGCATGTGTACTAGTTGTCTTTATAGCAAGATGTTCAAACTTCCTTTTCCTATTTCTCAATCTATCTCGACTTTGCCTCTTCAACTAATTCACAACGGCCAGTAATTTCTATATATTATGTTTTGTTTACCGATGATATGTCTAGGTACAGTTGGATCTTTCCAATGGCTCTAAAATCTGAGGTAAATTCCCTTTTCCAAACTTTTAAAACTTTTGTTGAGAAACTCATATCTCAACCCATAAAATCCTCGAGGACAGATGGGGGAGGAGAGTATGCTAGCTTATCTTTTAAGTATTTTATGCAAAATAATGGTATAACTCATCGGAAAACATGTCCTTACACTCCTGAGCAGAATGGTATAGCAGAAATGAAATATAGATATATTGTAGAGACTGCTTTAGGTCTTTTATGTATTGCTTCTTTGCCATTTCAGTTCTGGTTTTTTGCTTTTTCAACTGTTGTTTACTTAATAAAAAGGATGCCTTCACCTTCGCTGAATAATAAGTCTTCCTTTGAACAACTTTTTGGGAAATAACCGGATGATACAAAACTGAAAATATTTGGCTGTTCTTGTTACCTATGTTCTAAACCTTATAATTCAAACAAGTTTTAGCAAAAAACTGTGCAGTGTATATTTTTTGGTTATGCTTTATACTTTAAAGGCTATATCTACTATGATCCTGCTAGTGATAAACTTTATACTTCTAGGCATGTGATTTTTGTTGAATCTATTTTTCCATATGCTCAATTACCTAATCACAACACTGTTTTGCAATCTTATGATGTATCAACTGTATCTACTAGGACTCCTGGTTCTTATTTTCTCTTGCTGCATAATATGAATTTGTTCAAATCTATAAGTTTTAGTGCAGGTATTACTAACACTAATCATACACACCCACCTGTGTCTCAACCAAATATTGTCACACATACCACTCTTCCACATGCTATACATTCTCTTCACCTTCCTCCTTCAAAATCCACACCTGCCCCATCCAGTGTTCCTTCTTCTGACCTTGGTATTTGCTCTATTGGTACTCAACCTCATACTGCCAGTATCTCAAATCCTTCTAGTTCCTCTAGTACTCATGGCATGACCACCAGGTCTAAATCTGGAATTTCCAAAAAACGTGCTCTTCTTACCATATGTTTTTCTATTGAACGTGAACCATCAACTTTCTCTTCTGCATCTAAAGTGCCTCAATGGATTTTTGCTATGGTCCTTGGTCCCTCTCTCACCTAATAAAAACTTCATAGGTTGTAAATGTTGGGGGTTATGCCCTCAAAGCATGTATATTAACATTTTGATATGAACTTTAAAGGTTATATTTTTCTTATAATTGTACTTTAATGAATAGTTGCTAGTACGGTTCACTAAGCATTATGAATGCATGTGATCTGGATCCAGATCATTGATGTGGATATGCATCTTAGTGAAAATTCTTTATATAATGAAATTATATATGACTGGACCAATGTGAATTAACATCTTATCAACATGCTGTTTATAATAAAGATTTAATATACATCAATTCGATGATCATATGTAGATCATATGTAGATCAGTCTGAATCGTAAGTAGTCATGAACTCCTTTACATGTCTACTGAATTTTTTGATTCACTCGTTAAGGTTTATTTGTAAAATAAGTTAGTGACTTCTGTTTTGGAGATTCAGTGATATGGATGGCTGAGAACATGATCTTACAAGATTTGGAATCCAAGCTTTTCTAACGGATCGTATATTGGTTCACTTAAGTGTTAATTCTAGAACTGAATAATTATTGAGCTCAAATTTATAATAAGATTATAAATTAGTCATTCACTAGTGAATTAATGATACTTTAAGGATACATAGGTAATTAGAAGGGTAAAATGATAATTTTGACCAGTTCTAATATACGAACAAACAATTAGAGGATAGAACTACATGAATTGATTATATCAGTGGACTACACGAGAATACTTTGTAAATACATTCTATTACTAAGAATGATTTTATTACTAAGAGTTCAGTTCAATATTTATAGTGGAGTAATAATGAAATTAATAAATAAGGTTATTTAATTAAAGATTTTATATAATAATCTGATTTATTGGAGCTTAGGATTACAGGTCCATGGTCCCTAAGTCAACTCTATACTATGCAGTCTAGGATGTGAATATTTCAGGACATGAAAAATGATTAACTTGCAAATGAATTTTTGTTCTGTTGCAAGTACATAATTAAAAATAAATTAATTCAATTAATTAATGTGTGATTAATTAATTAAATTATTTACATATATAAATATAATTTTTAGAATTAATATATATATATATAATTATCAATTTTTTTAATTATCAATAAGTAAGACAGAATATCCAATTTGTGAAATTAGATAATTAAATTAATATTAGATAATATATTGGATAAACTAAATCTGTTATTTATAAAATAACAGATAATTTAGCTCATAGGAGTAATCATATATGTTAATTTTGAATTAACTGATATCTAGATATTTATCTGATTAAAATGAATATTTAATTTACAGTGGTTGTCATGTCAATCACTGATTAAGTATTAGAGATTGACATTGACTACTGTAATGTCACGTGACATTATAATAGTGGGATGCAATATTGTAGTGTCATGTAGCACTACAGTTGCGCACCATTATACAGTGAGTTCACTGTATTGGATAATTTGAAATTAAATATTATTTTTAATTTTTAATTATCCATAAATATGTGTTACGTCATTATCTAGAATAACATACTAAGTTTATTCTAGTGACATCAATTGATCAGATGATCAATCAATCAATCAGAAAATCAGTTCATCAATCAAGAGTTGATAGAAGAGCACAAATTTCTCAAAAGGTGATTTTTTCTACGATTAATAGTTAATCAAATCTCGAAAAGAATCACTGTCGTGTGTCTCACAAAAGTTCTTCTCAGTAAAATCTCTAGATCTCATGTGTTGAGTACATCTAGAGAAAGAAAAATGACTTAGTTATATTTTAGTGCCCACACACGTCCTTGTACGTTAAGGATTGACTTGGAAGATCTTGGTATGAATCTCGAAATCTAGAGAAAGAAAAATGACTTAGTTATATTTTAGTGTCCACACACGTCCTTGTACGTTAAAGATTGACTTGGAAGATCTTGGTATGAATCTCGAAATTTGCTGATCGTTAAAACGACTTTGTGGGAATGGAGAATCGATTGGTTTCACGAAGATGCTTGATTTAGACTACAGAATGTATATGATTCCTAACCTTGTATGTTGTTAATTTTAATATATAAATATATAATGGATCATGATTGATTGAAAAATAATTTTTAATAAAAAGTTTTTTTTGTTATTGTAGTGTTGCGCGATTTTGTTTTACTAAAAAATTCATTTTTTATTACAAGTTTATTTTTTAGATGGCCACGCGTCACACGCTTCCGCCGCGCACGCGCCTGACGACTAATAAGTGGTATCAGAGCAGTCTTTATATAATTATATGTTAAATAGTGTGTGAGTTTTCTTGCACTATTCATATAATTGTGAATGAATGGATTGTTATGTTTTTTGAATGTATGAAAAATAATTGATCGTTAATTGTATGGTAATTATTGGGTTAGGCTTTGTACATTTTATTTTTTCTTAGATCTTGCGTAAGCCAGTTTGAGGTGTAGAAATTTTTTTATAATTTATTTTGAATATTATTGTAATTATTCCGAACGCGAAAAGATGAAGAACGCACGAGACAAACGGTGAAATTTACTGTTCACGGCAGAAAATACTGTTCCGGTGGCTGCCGGCAGTGGTACTAGCGGCGATAGTGGTGGCCGGCGATTAAGGGGCGGCGATAGGAGAGTCCTGTTGTCGATGACAATGGTTGTCATTTTTAAGGAAGTTTCATACAAACTCTTACACCAACTAACTTTATCACCATAGAGTTTAATGATAACCCTAAATCTATCAATTATCCTTTCAAATTATAAATTAATTATTAATTATTAATTTTATGAAAATTAAAAATTAATAGGTTGATTGGGGTTGACTTAAGTTTGACCAAATCAAATAAAGTGTTTATTTGATTAAATCAAAATCAATTATTTTAAAGGGATAATTATAGAAATTAATTCAATAGCATTTTGTTTAAAGCTGTGAGATTATGAAGCTGGACATCAGAATGAGAATACAATATTTGGGAAATATGTATTATTGAAGTCCGCTTTGTAATTTTATTTCTATATTTTAAGAGTTGTAATTTAAAAATACACAATAGTCACTTGATCCTTTATTATTTTATTTAATTTTTATATAATTATTTAATTGTTATGTTTGATAATATGTTCATGCATTAGTCGATCACATGACATACATGAAAATCTTATACAGTTTTATTTTATCATACATCTCATATGTAAAAACATGATTTATTAAGATTGTTCTAATATGTTTATATGTATTATTTTATGAAATCAATTGCCTGTAAACTGCTAGATTTTAATTAGTTAAAACTTGATAATCACACCACACTAAAGGGTCGTTTGGTACGAGCTTTCCCTTTGGTAAAGTTCGTGGTAAACTTATTTTTTTAGCACTTTCTCATGTTTGTTACAAGTATTCTAATTTGTCATGGTAAAGTTATTTAGCTGGGTTAAATAACAATTCCACATTACTTTCCCTAAAAAATATATTTGACTAAATAATTTTCTCAACTCACTTACCCAGCAGCTTACACATTTTTCAAAATAATTTTTACTTTCACAAGTCCACATAAAAAATATCATTATCTATTTAATTATTTATACTTAATTTTGATATTTTATTTTTTCCAAGACCAAAGTCATAAAAAAGTGTTGTAAAATATCCTGATCATGGAATCCTATCATATCCCCTTCTAGTCCTGATGGAATCAAATAGGTCCCTATATCGAGTTTAAGATTTGTTTTTGTCCCTTCCGTCCTTTGTCCCGAAAGGCTCGTTCACAAACTTGTCTCGGAGTCGTCCCGTGAGATTAAAATATGTACGTTAATTGGAATGAATGAAATAAAATATTATATCTGAATTAATGATAGATAAACTCTTCATATATGCATAATATACAAATTAAATTATTATAATACATGTTAATAATATCAAATAGTTTTCAAAATTAAAAATTATTTCCTTCCCTAAAATAAATATTATTCATAAAATATCAATGTTTTAAAAATACTAAATTATAAAAAGGGGACTATAACTAAATTGTTTATCACATCTTATTTTTTATATGGAAGATCAAACCCGTGGGATCGGACCATGAAGGGGATGAAGGATTTATCTCAATAATTTATTATCAATTTTAGATTGTATTTAACAAAAATGTAACAAAAAATTGCATCTCTATTTTGTTTTGTTCATGTGCTAGAACCATTTTGTCTGTTCTAGTTGGAGCGGAAGGAAATTGATAACCATAGTATACATATCTACTAAAAAATATATGTAACGGAAAAATTGTTATATAATACTAAATATTTTAATGTGCTAATATGAATGGCGATTATTTATATCAGGTTTATTTTTTATATAAAAAAGAGGAAAATTATATGTAATAATTAATTTATAATATCTGAGAATTTTTAATCAAACACGACATGAATTATTAAGACTTTTTAACAGTTGTTAGTAGAGAATATGTATATAATTTTGCTTTGTGATTTTGAACAATTTGTCATTAAATTTATTTGAACGGTGAGAAAAATTAATTTAGTTTTTGACGTAGTAAAGAGAAAAACAAATGATTTAGTTGATAAAAACTTTACAGATGTATAACTAAAACTTTATAGATGTATAACTAAAAAGCAAAGATGATAAGAAAATAATACAGATGCATAACTAAAACTCTAAAACTATACAGAGGTATAAGTTATACCGTATAACTAAAAAGAAAAAAAAGATGGTTGGGATTGAGTGAAATTGGTTTTTCTATGATGAAATTAAAAAGAAAATAAAACACCGAGTCCTTAAATAAGGAAGACAATGTGGGGAAACCCCAAATTAATTGAAAATTGAAGTAGCCAAAATAGTGTTCTGGGCATAACCTAGAATTGGAGAAATCCATGGATCTTTAAATAACAAAGCATGAGAATCCCAAATGCTCCATTCCCTTTTCTACTTCGTCTGTCGGCTATCAGACCATGGCTCCTCTGCTGGTGCTACCTCTTCGATGCTTTGAAGAATTGAATGATATCCAGACGCTATCAAAGTTACAATCGATGCAGAGATGGTTGGACAAGAGAGATATAATCTGCAACTCTGATTCACAGTTTCAAACGATTCTTCTCTGCAACTCTGTTATGAGTGGGTGTATATTGAGAAGAAGACCCGATAGAGAAGAGTGAGAGTGAGATGACTATAGCAACTTTGATTCTAGTAATTGATTGCTTCTGAAAAACAGAGATAGATAGAGATAGAGATAAAGAGAGCGAGAGAGAAGACGAACCTGCCTGGAGTTGAAGAAGTATAGATGTACTGGCCGGACGAGCTTAGACGAGCTGGAAGGAAACCTATATTTTTCTTCTATTTCAAGGAGACAAAGGCTTTGGTTTGGTAAAGTGAGAGAGTGAAGTTTCGATACAGAAAAACAAAGAGAGAGATGGAGATACAAACATTTTTTTTTCTGAAAGTGGGGGAGATATTTGGAGGGGTGTGTATTTTTTATCTTATATTTTAACTATGTTGAATACATTTGTACAATTTAAGCAAAAAGAAAATATTTTTGTTTTTGGTGTAGTAAAAGAAAAATAGTAGATTTAATTTTATTGGTGACGGTAATAAATAGCTAATTTACGATATCGTGTTGTATTAGAATATATAAATAATACTTGTTACAAAATAATAAATATTTCTTAATTTAATTACTCTCAATATGCCATATAATTTTTCAAACAACTTTATTCAATTTTCTCAACAACTTTCACAAGTCTCATACTATACCAAATAATATAATCTTACTTTTCCAGTAACTTTTTAAATTAATCATGTGTTACCAAACATGGTTATCTTAAAAACTTTCCATCTAACTTTACGACTAAAACTTTCTCAGCAACTTAACTTTTCTAGCATTTTTATTTAATCCACACCAAACGAACCCTAGGGACAATAGTAACCTTTAGGATAACTGACTTTAGTAAAAGAGTTTTATTAAAGTTTGATGAATATACTTAATTAGTTACTTTAAGTTCACCTAATTATGACTTAGGCGCTTTAGAATGTTAAATAAACTTAGCCCAATAAGATTGGCATAACTGATTATTAAATATTTATAGGGTTATTATTTTAATTAGTAATTAATTTAGAATTAATTAATTAGTTAAAACGGAAATACACAATCCTAAAATAGTGAGTGGGAGAAGGTTGACATGTCAATGTAACCTACAATCTCAATTATTAGTACATCACCGTGAGGTACAGTGAGGGTCTCAAGATGCCTTTGTTTTCATCCCCCTAAGGAAGATTTCGAGCTGTACCAATATCAACGTTGGACTTTTTAAGAAGTTAGGAGGAAGTGATGTAGTTTAGTTTTGACCGACCCTAAGGGGATATATTCTAAATCAAGTCATAGAATCTGAAATAATGAGTTACACTCACAAAGTCACAATTAAGTTTTCATGTGGATAGTTGTGACTTGACCAAACAAGCGATACCTTATTGTTAAAACAGAAAATATGAGATATTTCAGTTTTTATTAATAAGGATGATAATGTCTTATAGGCAGTCCTGAGGTTAATCTGACTGACCCTAAAACAACATATTAACCGTTGGGTTGTTTTATCGTGATTAGTAAATGTTAAATTTTATGTGTTTATTAAGTTGTATTCATGCATCACGTTTACTTTTTGAATTCCAGATGTTTATCAATTATATTGAATCTTTATGTTTTAACAGTTATCATTATTATGTCTACCATGTGCAACCCTGTTACTGCTTTACTCGCTCTTGAGAATTTGAATGGTGATAACTTCGTACATTGGAAGTCAAATATGAACTTAATGATGATTCATAAGAATCATAAGTTCGTTGTTATTGAGAAATGTCCTGAGAAGCCCTCTGCTAATGCCCCTAAGAATGTTAGGGATAAACATGATGCTTGTATCATCTCAAACAATAAAACAAAGTGCTACATACTTGTGAGCGTGAATCATATTTTAAGAACCAAACATGAAAGTAGGGAGACTGCCTATGAGATTATAAAATCTTTATAGGCGATCTTTGGGCTACAGTATGATGAAAGTCGTCATGAAGTCACTAGGAGCTATATGACAACTAAGATGAGAAAGGGTACTTTTGTGCGAGAACATGTTTTGATCGGGATCAAAATAATGTACGAGGCAGAAGTACATGGGGCGACCATGATGAGCAGACTCAAGTTAGCATTATACTTGAGTCATTCACACCAGCTTTTTATGCGTTCATGACCAACTATGTTATGAATAAGTTGCAATTCAACATAACCCAATTATTGAATGAACTACAGATTTTTAAGTCATTTAACGTGAGAATGACCAAAGAGGGCGAGGTAAATGTTGTTGAGCAAAAACCGTCTTCCATTGTTAAAAGTAACTAGAGGAAGAAGATCAATGAAAAGGGCAAAAGTAAGAATAAGAAAGAGAAAAAAGCCAAGACACCACCAAAAGCTAAGAAGAACAAGAAAGACAGCAATCCCAAGGGAAAATGTTTTCAATGTAGGGTTGAAAGTCATTGGAAGAGAAACTGTAACAAGTATCTCTCTGAGTTAAAAAAGAAAGGTAATATGATTTACTTGTTCTTGAACCATCTATGTTCTTATTTTGATTTTTCAAGGGAGTTGGCTAATGACAAGGTCATTTTGAGAGTTGAGAGTAGTGCGCTCATGTCAGCTCAAGCATTAAGGACAATCCGTTTACTTTTTGGGTATAACTATTTAGTTTTGAACAATGTTTATTATATTTCTGAATTTTTAAGAAATTTTGATTTCTCTTTCATTTTTGCAAGAATAATTTTTTGAAGTTTCTTTTATCAATAAAGAGTTTATTATTTCAAAGAATGGATTCGATATATATCATGCAAAAGTTATAAATGGAATGTATATGCTTAAACTGTCTGAACGTGCGTTAAATAATTATGAATTGTTTAAAATAAAAAAACCTAAAAGTAACAAATGGAAAAGAGTTTCTCAAGATGATGATAACACATATTTTTTGTATATTAAGTTGGTACATATTAATCTAAATAGGTTAAACAGGTTAAAAATCATGATGCTTTGAGAAAACTAAATGTTGGAACTCTTATTGTTTGTGAATCCTGTCTATAGGGTAAAATGACAAAGTGACCTTCCACAGAAAAAGGGTCAAAGAGCCAAGGAACCACTTGAGCTATTACATAGTGATGTCTGTGGATCTATCGATGTACAAGCTAGAGGTGGAGATGAGTATTTTGTCACTTTAATTGACGACTACTCAAAATATAGTTATAGTTACCTAATGCATCGAAAATCTGAAACTTTTAGAAAGTTTAAAGACTTCAAGACTGAATCTGAAAAGAAATTAGGTAAATCATTGAAGACCCTTTTATCTTATCGGGGTGGTGAAAACTTGAATTTAGAATTCAAGGATTATTTGCTGGAGTGTGGAATCATGTCCTAACTTACAGCACCTGTAAAACCACATCAAAATGGTGTTGCAGAGAGGAGAAACCGAATTTTATTGGATATGGTTAGAGCGATGTTAAGCTACTCATCATTGTCACTTATATTTTGAGGATATGCACTACACATTACAACTTACATTTTGAATGTAGTGTCTTCTGAATCTATAAGCAAGACGTCTTTAGAGTTATGGAATGGCTACAAACCTAGTTTGCGTCATTTTCGTATATGAGAGTTTCCAGCTCACGTTCTTAGACCCAAGATCAGAAATTTATACTCAAAGTATGAGGTATGCATATTCGTTGTCTATTCTCTAGAGATTAGATGTGAGTACTTTTATAGTCACAATGATAAAAAAGTGTTTACGTAAAAAAATACAATCTTTCTTGAGCATGACTATATGCAAAACTACAAACCTCGTAGTAAAGTATTTCTTGAGGAATTAGCAACTAATGAAATCAAACCACTTTTAATTTCTACTGATAAACGACAAACCAGAGAAACCAAAGTTCTTACAAAGGAAACCCCGGTGCAACGTCGTAGTGGGATGAGGGTTGTGAGACAACCAGTTCGCTACGATCTGGAGGCACATGTATAAGTGTCAGATACTGATAAGGACGATCCATTATCTTATTAAGAAGCAATGGATGATCCTGAAAATGAGAAATGGCAAGATGCCATGAACCAGGAAATAGAATCTTCGTATTCTAATTTTGTCTGGGAACTTGTAGATCTACCTGAAGATGTCAGGCCTATTGAATGTAATTGGATCTTCAATAAGAAAAGAGATGTATATAGGAAAGTAGAGACTTTCAAGGCATGGATAGTAGCCAAGGGCTATACATAAAGGGAGGGAATCGATTATGAACAGACATTCTCCCATGTGGCTATGCTAAAATCCATTCGCATCATTTTGTCCGTAGCCGCTAGTTTTGACTATGAGATATGGCAAATGGACATCAACATAACTTTTCTGCATGACTCTCTTGAAGAAATCATATATATGATACCACCAAAAGGGTTTGTACAAAAAGGGCAAGATCAGAAAGTGTGCAAGTTGCTTAAATCCATTTATGGATTAAAGCAAGCATCTACATCTAGGAATCTTACCTTTGATGAGATTATAAAGTCTTATGGTTCAAGAAAAATGTTGATGAAGACTGTGTTTATAAGTACATCAAAGATAAGATAACGATTTTTTTAGTTCTTTATGTTCACGATATTCTACTCGTTAGGAATGATATAGAAACTTTTTTAAAGGTAAAGAAATGGTTAGCTGAGTAATTTCAAATGAAAGATTTGAGATAGGCGAGTTTGATTCTCTTAAACATTTCTTGGGGCTTGAGATTACTAAGAATTCTAGTGGTATCTTTGTTAACCAGTATAAAGCTCATGATCTTCTCTTAAAAGCTGGAATGATTAATGTTAAACCTTGTTCCTCCCCTTGTTCTACTAAATCACCTTTGTATGCTCATGTTGGTTCCCCTCCTTCTGATATCACTAAGTATAGAAGTTTAGTTGGTTCTTTATAGTACTTAAAATTTACTAGACCAGATATAAGTCTGACTAATATGGTATGTCAATACATGCATGCTCCTACCTCAGTACATTTGTCTACTATCGAACGTATTCTCAGGTATATTGTTAGTACTATTAGTCATGAGATTCATTTTAAACCAAGTTCTTTGTGCTTGCAGTCCTTTAGTGACTCAGACTAGGTAGGTGATCCATCAAATAGGAGATCAACTACATGATATGTCATCTTCTTAGGCTGCAATCCAATATACTGGTGTGCAAAGAAACAACCATGGTTGCTCGATCTTCAACTGAGGTTGAATAGAAATCTCTAGCAAACACGGCTCTTGAGCACTCTTGGATTCAGCAGATTTTATGTGTATCTTCATTACTTCCTTCCCAAACCTCCCATAGTTGATTGTGATAACACATCTGCTATTGCTCTCACTTCTAGCCCCATATTTCATGCTTGTACGAAACATGTTGAAGTTGATTGTCACTTCATCCGTGAGAGAGTTGTCAAGAATGATCTCAATGTGCAACATATCGATTCTTACTTCCAACTAGCAGATCTCTTCACAAAGCCTTTATGCACCCCTATCGTGACTCTTTCCTTCTCCTTAAGAGACAAATTAATGCACTTTCAAGCTGGCATCAGTTTCAGGGGGGGGGATATAAAGTATAATTAATTATTTTTGGCTATTGTTTTGTTTGTCAATGGAAATTATCTTATTAACCATCTTTAAGGCATTATATATTATTTTTATCTGTGGGGTTAAGGTTAATGAGTAATCTCTTCTCTTCTCTCTTTCTCTCGTGACTCTTTCCTTCTCCTTTCTTTCTGGTTCTTTCTTTTCTTTTTTGTCTTTAAGAATAATGTAGGTGAAGTATGAAATTAAGACAAGAAAGATATTATCTTAAAGAGGTTTTGGAAATATAGGATTTTAAAAGTAGTGGAAAAGAGAATTTAGGAGCTTGTGGAGAAGGATTTAATAGGTGAAAATAAATATGGAATTAGGAGAAGAAAGAGATTGACTCAAGAGATTTCCAGTATATATAGAGGACTGAAATAATGTGTTTCTTTTGGAAATATAATGTTGGAAAAAAGATTAATGGAAAAGGAAGAAAGAGCTTAAGGAGAAGAATTGTTTGGGTGAAGGAAATATGGAATTAGGACAAGACAAATATTCCCTGAAGAGATTTAATATGAATGGAGGACTGCAAATCATGAGTTTTTTTAGAAATAAAACATTGTAAAAGACATTAGTGGAAAGGGGAATTCAAAACCTTGATGAGAAGGATAATTTTGGTAAATTTTGGAGTTACAACAAGAAATAGGTTGCTTAAAGGTGATGTAGGTTGAATTGATTACTTTAGAATATTTTAGGATTTGAATAAAGAGGTTTTTGGAAATATAGGATTTGAAGGATAATGTAGGTGAAAATTTGAATAGAAATGGATTGCTTAATGGTAATATAGGATGAATTGATTACTTTCTAATATTTTACGATTTGAATAAATAAGTTTTTAGATATATAGAATTTGAAAAGTAAGCTATGGAAAATAGAATTAAAGAGCCTGGGGAGAAGGATAATGTAGATGAAAGAAATATGGAAATAGGATATGGAAGAGACTGCCTAAAGAGATTTCAGGTATATATGGGTTGAAATAGTTAGAGTTTTAGAAATCCGTTTTGGGAAGAATTAACTACCTTTTGAATAGGTTATAGTCAAAATTTCTTTTAGTTCAATTTAGTTAGATTTTCTTCTAATAAGTTGAGAAATTCAATTATTAAATGCATCACATACTAGGTCAAACTTAAACTAGAGAGTGGTCTATTGCGGATTAGATGAACCAATACATCATTCTTCTTCTTCTTCTTCTTCTTCTTCTTCTTCTTCTTCTTCTTCTTCTTCTTCTTCTTCTTCTTCTTATACATCCTTCCATAGAAAAAATGATGATTTGATCCAAGTCTATCCTGACCTAGTGAGGGATATCGGGGTTAGTGACTCAATCTGGACTTTTCTTCAAGGCCCTTTATTTTAAGCAGGCTTTGGATAGCCTTCAAATGGCTTATGTCCAATTCGATTTTTAATTAGGTTGGAAGGAAATTTTCTAATGTGCAAGGTAGAAAGCTTTAATCAGAGTTACTTCTGAGCATTTTTGAATTCATCAGCCTTTAAGAAAGGATTGCTTCAACTTAGATCTAAAAATATGTTATAAGACACAATGCTTCTAAAATTGATGTTAAATCTCGGTGGAAGGAATTAGAGTATCTAGGGTAGGAAGCATACATATTTTCAAAGAAATAAGATGTTTAAAAACAAAATTTAAGAATTGGAAGTGATGAGATTTTAGCCGAAGGAAATATGGATTTAGGACAAGCAAGGATTCCCTAAAGACATTTCATGCATGTACAAATGATTGGAAATAATTAGTTTTTTTGGAAATCTACGATTCTAAGGTTGGAAAAGAGATTAGTGAAAAAGAGATTAAAGAGCTCGAGCAGAAGGATAATGTAGGTGAAGAAAATGTGGAATTAGGACAAGAGAGAGATTGCGGAAAGAGATTTCAGGTATACATGGAGGATTGAAAATAATGAGTTCTACTGAAATATAAGGTTTTTAGGACTCGTCTGACAATCATGATACTATTGGATAATACTGTACTAAATCTATCGAATTGGACTATACTGTATTGTATTGGATTAAATAGTACAGTCCAATATTTAATGCTATATCAGTTAAAAACTATGTCTCTTGTACATTGTTTGGTACATGAGAGTGCTAGATTGTAAAATTATCTTTCATCATTTATTCCTGAAGCTACATGTTGTTTTGCATTTCCGATTACAAATAAAAATATTTCATATTTTCAAGTATTCAATACATTCCATTATTAAAAATTCTTTACAATATATAAAGAACAATATTAATAAATACATTTGAATTATTAAATAAAATGTGAATATTATGTAACTATAGGAAAAAAGAGCATATCAAAAGAATCTCTTTTGGGGCTCTTAGTCCGGCTGAGTCCTAATGATGATGACCTATTAATTAATACGATGATAGAAATACTATTTAGTCTCACCATATTAATTAATCCGGACAGACTGTCAAGTCAAATGCATGATAGTACTAAAATAGTACTGTTCAGTCTTTTAGTACTGTCCAGTACTGACAGCCAAACAAGACCTTAAAGAGATTAGTGGAAAATTGAATTGAAGAGCTTGATGAGAATGATAATGTTGGTGAAATTTAAGATTGGATGAATTGATTACTTTATAATGTTAAGGAATGGAGTAAAGAGATTTATGGAAAAATAGGATTTGAAGAGAAAGACGTGAAAGAGAGAATTAAAGAGCTTGAGGAAAAGGACAATGTAGGTGAAAGAAATATAGAACTAGGACAAGAAATATATGCTTAAAGAGATTTTAGGCATATATGGAGGCTTTGAAGTTATGAGTTTTTGGGGATTATAAGGTTGATAAAGAGATTAGTGGAAACGGGAGGTTGAAGAGAAGGATAATGTAGGTGAGGATTTTAGAATTAGGATGAGAAAGAGATTGCCTAAAGAAATTTCAGTTATATATTGAGGAATAGAATTAATGAGGTTTTTTGAAATATATGGTTGGAGAAGAGTTTAGTGTAAAATGAATTAAAGAGGTTGATGAGAAGGTGAAATATAGAATTAAGAGAAGAAAGAGATTGCTAAAAGTAAGATTGGATGAATTGATTACTTTATAAGTTTAGATTTAGAATAAAGAGGTTTTTTAGAAATATAGGATTTGAAAAGTACGAAGTGGAAGAGAATTAAAGAGCTTGAGGAGAGAAGAATAATGGATAGTTAGGAAATAATTAGGACAAAACTTTATAGGTTATCTCATCACGCCTCTGTCAGGTCTTTTTGGTCAGCCCAAAGCTCCTGGAATTTTCATTTTTTCTAAAATCTTAATGAAAGAGAATCTGAGGACTTAGTTTCTACTTTGGACAGTTTAACGCTTGTTTCCATTTCTACTCATAATCTTGATAGAAAAGTTTGGTTGTTGGATAAATTGGGGGTGTTTAGTTGTAAATCCTTCTTTTCTTTCCTGGCCTCATTCACAACTCGGTTGTAGATGATAGAAGTCAGGTTGACCTCCCATTTCTTGAAATTCGGTCCTCTAAAATCCCCAAGGAAATCAAATTCTTTTGTTAGTGTTTAGGTCACCGTAAGATCAACACTCACGATGTGGTCCGAACTAGACATCCGAACATGGATGTATCTCATTTGAGATTTATGTTGTGTGGCACAAATGGAGATTCTGGACCATCTCTTCATACATTATTCTTGTGCTCATGTTCTATGGTCTAAATGGAGATCTGAGCTAAGTTTTAGTTGGATTCTTTAGGAGCATGTTGAGGGGATGTTGGGTGAGGTTCTCCAATTGAAAATCCACAAGAAACTTAAAACACTCTTGTGTTTTGGCATGATAGCAATTTTTTGGTAAATTTTACTAGAAAGGAACATAAGCATTTTTTAAGAGACCTCTAGCGATGTTAGTACAATCTGGGAGAAAATATAGTTTTTCACTTCTTTTTGGGCAGCCAATACTAAGGTTTTTAAGGATGTTCCTTTATTCATACTCAGTTGCAATTGGATGGTTGTTTATATAGACTAACTATATGCTTTTGGTGTTCGTTTAGGAATTCTTTTCCTTTGAACTATTTTGTGCATTATCTCTTTCTTTATATACATAATATTTCGGTTTCTTACAAAAAAAAGAGGTTCATGTATATATGGATTGAAAAAAGATTATTATAGGTGAAGGAAATAATTAGGACAAGAAAGATATTTCCTAAAAAGATTTCTTGTATATATGGAGGCTTTGGAAATTATGATTTTTTTTGGAAATATAATAGAGATTAGATGAGAAGGGAATGAAAGAGCTTGAGGAGATGAATAATATAGGTGAAGGAAATTTTGAATTATGACAAGAAAGAGATTGCCTAAAGAGATTCATATTTATATGGAAGATTCAAATAATGAGTTTTTTTTGAAATATAATGTTGGAAAAGAGAATCAAAGAGCTTGATGAGAAGGAATGTTGGTCAAATATGAAATTAGGACGAGAAAGATATCACTTAAAAGTATGATTGGATGAAATGATCACTTTAAATGTTTTGTAGGATCTGAGTAAAGATGGAGGCGTTGGAAATTATGAGTAAAGATGGAGGATTCAGATAATTAGTTTTCTTTTTTTTGAAATATAAGGTTGGTGAAGAGAATTTAAGAGATTGATGGGAAGGAATGTTGGTAAAACATGGAATTAAGACAAGAAAAAGATTGCTATAAAAGTATGATTGGATGAATTGATCTCGTTAGAATGTTTTAGAGGATTTGAGTAAAGATGTTTATAGAAATATATGATTTGAAAAGTAAGCGATAAAAAAGAGAATTAAAAAGCTTGAGGCAAAGGATAAAGTTGGTGAATGAAATATGAAATTCAGACAAGAAAAAGATTGCCTAAATAGATTTGAGTAAAGATGTTTATAGAAATATATGATTTGAAAAGTAAGCTGTAAAAAAGAGAATTAAATAGCTTTAGGAGAAGGATAAAGTTGGTGAAGGAAATATGGAATTAGGACAAGAAAAAGATTGCCTAAATAGATTTGGGAAAGCATTATTAACATCATCTGATGCAAGGGCCAAGAATGAGAAGTATGCAAATAGATAAGAAGACAAACAATAGTGAGCTTTGCTACAAGAGCAAAAGTTGCATTGAAATCTTTGTCAGGAATCTGAGTAAAACCCTTGGTGATTAGACGTGCCTTGTACAAATTAACAGTCCAATCTGACTTATATTTAAAGATGAATACCCAACGACATCCAACCGTTTTCTCCCCCTAAGGCAAAGTAAACCAAGTCCCTAATATGATTATCTTGCAAGGCTTTCATCTTATCTTGCATAACGGCCACCCATCGTGGGTCTCATGTTGCTTCCTCAACAGATTGTCGAATCATTGTAAAATCAGTGACTGATAAACCTCTGAAAGGAATTGGACAAGGCATTATGCAAAATATAATTCTCAATAGGGTGGTTAGTAGAACATTATAAAGTGACGTGATTATGGGAACAACGGTGTTGCAAGGGATACCACTGTTGATGCCTAAATCTTAGAGGCGAGATTAGATTAGCAATGTTTTTGCTCCACCTCTCTCTCCACACCTGCAATGGGGAAAGGTAAAATAGGAGACCAAGGTGAGGGGGTGGTCTCCTTTTTACCCCTCCAAATCTTAAGTCCGTAAAGTGATAGATGAGAGTAAAGGAAAGAGTTAGTTGAAAGTTGTTGCGTACCTCTTAAAGTGCATTTACTAGGGTACTTATAGTGGGAAGCTGACCTTGAGTCTGGATTGGTCTCAGTAGGGTAGGAGGCATATTCTTTAATATGGGAAGGGGTGTGGCAGTCATGGCGGTTCTTCTCTGGCCCCTCAGTCATTAGGAAAGACCCACAACAGCCATGGTAGATCTTCTCGTACCCCTCAACAGGCATGCATCATCCCTGATAACCGTGGTGGGCCTCATCACGCCCCTCAGCCGGCAATTATGGGTTTTAGCAGTTTTACAGGATCCTCTCGCACCTTCCCGTCCTCCGATCATGACACTTACGCAGAGTATATTGAGCCCTTACCAGACTTGCTGTTCACGAGGAGGATTATGGTGGAAAGAGAAGGCATGAACCGATCGAGAGATCTCTACAAACGCCGCGGTGACTTTGTCACCAGGGCCAGACTTCACGACACTATTACTGAGGCAGACTTAATCTCTGATTCAAAGAGTGAGAGTGGCGTTGTCCCACGTGATGGTGGAGAAGAGATACCTGATGTTGTCATAAGCCCTGATACCAATATGGTTCGATCAGACATGGTTCCCACCATCAAAGAACTTCAAGATGAGGGAGTGGGGTGGCCCTTGACTCAAGGGCCCCCGATGCCATAAGAGTTGATGACATTAGCAGAGGCCTATTTGTTTAGGTAATTTATCCAGAGGGTTTTTTATACTGGCATGGGTGATAGGGGGTGCCTATGGACATTTGCACCCATGTTCGTGATATTAGAGGCTTTGGGGAGTCTTAGAGAGACATTATTGTTCATAGGTGTACAGGATTTTCAGGAACTAAGGAACTCCCCAAGATGATTGCTTCTGATAGCGACAGTGACAATGATGACCGAAGCCATAAGTTCCTCATCAGGATGAGAGCTGAGATGAAGGCTTTCTTGTAGAAGCATAAGAGGTGATTTACCGTTGATGGGGCATTGAGGCTATTAGAATCAGAGGACCAAGGTCTCTCTTTCATCAATTTGCTGGTTCCACTTAAGTTGGTCTCTATATCTTTTCCCCCTTTTTCATTTACTTTATCTTTTAGAGTGGGGCCCAACTCAAGATCGACCTGGATGTTGCATGTGTTTTATCTAGGAAAGGTGAGGACGACAAATCCTTTTCGTCAAGGAAAATTAGTTGCTTAAATCTCAGGTTCAAGATCTTACCCACGAGCTGAGGGGTTATGGTACAGGGACTTGTGAGGAGTTAGAGGTTGCACGACGTCTGCACGCGGAGGCATCTTCCCGTCTGATGAAAGAGTTAGAGGCTACTCGATGTCAGCATGAGAAGGCCACTACGCATTTGTTAGGGAGCTAGATGCCACTCGATGCCTGCATGCCCATGTGGAATGGGAACTCGAGGCTTGCCACTCTATGCGTGATATAGTTGGGGCAGATTAGAGTTCTGCCTTGAGGCTAAGGTGATTCGTTCACAGGTACAGGAGAGAGACATGAGCCTTCAAGTAGACATTGCTAAGGTTAAAGCGCTAAAGGTGGAGGAGACTAAGCTTGGAAATATTACCAAGACGCTGAAGAGTGAGCAATTCCCTCTCATGGGTTCACTTACAAAGGCCAAAGCTAGAATTGCCAGGGTAACAGACGACCTAACCAAGGCTTAAGATGATGCTAAAGGGTCAAGAGATGAGCTTACTAGGGTGCAATATGAGTTATCACAAGCACAATCTGAGGCCAAAGCTGCTTAGGGACGTGCTTCAAAGGTTGCTCGAGACTTGGTTATGCTTAAGTGATCTAGGGATGATGCTTTGTTTGAAGAGTTTGGTAATAGTGTAGCCATGGTCATGGAGTTGGTTCTGGAGCATTACCCTTCTTTAAACCTCAGCTTTCTCCCTAGAGTATCTACTATATCTCCTCATTGTCCTCCTTTGACATAATTCTTGTGAACACTTTGGTTTATTGTTATTTTATTTTAAATATGTAATGGAAACATGTAATGTAAATATGTGATGTTTGATGGATTTATGAATGCCAATTGTAATTTTGCTTGACATCTCCTTTTCAAGTGCTCAGTGTTCTATTGGTGCTTAAGCATGTTCTCCCAACGATCCTCCAGCTCGTAGGTTCCATGTCCAAGTGCTCGGACAACCTTGTAAGGTCCTTCCCAATTAGGACTAAGAGGTCACTTGACACAAACAGGCCCAAACTCAGATTTTCACAGGACCACGTCATTTACCTTGAACAACCTCCCTTTACTCATGAATTGTAGTGGCAAGCCACTCTCTGCTTATATGTTATTATTTTTAGCTAATCTTATTCCCGATGTTCTTCAATGAGGTCGAGTTGGGCCCTAGAGGCTTCCTCATTTGTTTTCTTCTCATCACAGCATTGCCTTTGTGTGGGTAGCCCAACTTCTGTAGGGACCATTGCTTCCATCTCAAATACAAGAGAAAAATGTGTTTCTCCGGTTGACCCTCGAGCAATGCTTGATAATTTTATTTATTGCCTCCACCTACTCACTAGCCTAGGGATGGGCAGATGAGGACTTGGCGTGCTTGATATGAAAACTGTTATAGAATTCCCTAAACCTTGCATTATCTAATCATTTCTTATTGCCCGTTACGATAGTGTGAGGAATGTTAAATCTGCATAAAATATTTGTTCGAACAAAATCGATTGTCTTTTGCTTAGTGATCATTGTCTAAAGTTAAGCCTCAACCCACTTAGTGAAATAGTCCACAAGATGAATTTTACTTTCCCTTTGCCCATTGGGGGGATTATAAGATCTATCCATTACTGTGAAAAAGGCCACAGACTAATCATGGACTTGAGCTCATGTGGTGGCTGCTGAGGGTAAATGGCAAATTTCTGGTAGTGATCATAACTCTTCACGAATTCCTTAGCATATTTTTTCATGGTGGGCCAGTAATAGCCCTACCTTATCAGTTTGTGTGCCAGAGCTTTCCCCTCTAAGTGGTTTCCACACGTTCCTTCATGCACCTCCCCCATGGCATAGTCGTCCTCTACCTTTCTCACACACCTCAGGTACGGAAGCGAGAAACCCATTTGGTACATGATTCCCATGAGTAGATGTATCAGGCTGAGGCATACCAAACTCTTCTTACTTCGGTCTTATCTTATGGGATTTCTCCTTGGCTAAGGTAACTGACTATGAGATCCATCCATTCCACCCGAGCGAGATCCAATTCGATAGTTTCCAATCGCCCAATGCTTGGGTGGGTAAGGTTCTCCACGTGGATAGTTTTGTCTAACTCATGTTCGGATCCTAAGGCTAGTATTGCCAGGGAGTCTACATTGCTATTTTGGGACCTAAGGATGTGATCGACTTGATCGTTACCAAGTCTTGAGAGGAGGGTCTCAACCCAAGAGATGTATTGTTCCATGCGCTCCTATTCGGCTTGGAAGTCCCATTTCACTTGTCCCATCACAAGTTATGAGTCATACTCCGCTTCATTATATGTGGTTGAGAATTCAAACTTAAGGGCATATTTGAGCTTGATCAGATCCGGTGCGATGAGGATGAGACTGACTCCGCATCCAACCGTGTTGCTAGACCCGTCGACGTAGAGTTCCCATCATACTTCTTTATCTTGGACCAGGGTCAGAGCCAATTCCACCAAGAAATATGCGATGACCTGACCCTTGATGGCGGTCCTTGGTAGGAATTTATCTTAAACTCTGATAACTCAATAGCCCACTTAGTTATCCTCCAGGTACCTCAGGTTTCATCAACACATGTCTCAATAGATACTCAGTCCTTATGGTGATTGGGTGTGCCTGAGAATATGGTCTCAATCTGCGGGCGAAGGTAACATGTGCGTAGGGTAGCTTTTCTAAGCCTGGATACCGCGACCCGGCATTAGTGAGAGTTTTGCTGGTGTAATACACAAGATGTTGGACTTTTTTCTCTTCACTAACCATGGCTAAACTAACTACCGCCAGAGTAGCACCAAGTATATGAAATGAACCTCCCTTGGGACTGGCGTGCTTAATAAGGGTGGTTTTCCTAAGTATTCCTTCAGTTGCTCAAAGGCCTCGTTGCATTCATCTATCCATTGAAATTCCTTTCCTTTTTTCTAGTGCTAAAAAAAGAGTAGGAACTTGTTTGTGGCTCGGGACATGAACCGATTCAGGGCAGCAACTCTCCCATACAACCACTGCATTTCCTTCATATTTCAGGGTGGTTCATCTCCACAAAGGGCTTGGATCTTATTTGGGTTTGCTTCAATCCCCCTTTGATTTACCATGAACCCAAGAAATTTCCCCGCCGCTACTCCAAAAACACACATTGCAAACATCTTGTTGACAAGACATTAATACGTGTCCCCTAACGTTCTTTAATCATAATGGCATGGCTTTATAATAGTACAAACCTCTTTCAGTATTGATTGTAGTCTTTTCTTTATCTGAGGGATACATTGTTATCTGATTGTAGCCAGAGTATGCATCCATGAAACATAAGACCACATACCTTAATGTGGCATCCACCAACTGGTCTGTCCTTGAAAGGGAGAAGTTATCCTTGGGGTAGGCCTTTTTCATGTCGGTGAAATAAACACACATCCTCCATTTTCTGTTGGATTTTTTTCACCATTACTACATTTTCTAGCCACTGAGGTTAGTGGACCTCTCTGATGAGTTGAGCCCCCAAGAGCTTTCCTACTTCTTCGTTCATGGCCTCAGTCCCCACCTTGTCAAATTGTCCTCTATTTTGCGTGACTAGCTTAGCCTCGGGATTCACTCGTAATCTATGTACTATGACATTTGGGTCTATCCCCAACATGTCGTCATGTGTCCAAGTGAATGCATTCATGTTAGACTTGAGGAATGTAACCAGCTTGACTTCTGATTACTTGGTGAGGTTACTCCCAGTCTTAGCCACTTTAATTGGGTCACATGTAACCAACACAACTTCTTTAACATCCTCTGTCGGTTCTTCTCGGGACCTACCTTCTTCATGGTTGTTTGGTGTCACTTGCAGCAGGGCGACATCCTCTTCCATCACGTCCCCAGATCATTGCAGCATTAAAATAGGCGCTTCCCTCCGACACAATGATATGGTGTAAAATTCTCTAGAGGACCTATGTCCCCTCTGACAATTCCCACACCATGTGGAGTAGGGAACTTCATGACTTGTTTGTAGGATTAGGGGACCACTCTAGCCATCTGTATAATTGGCCATCCCACGATCCCGTTATAAGCTTGGTTGTCGTGGACCACCAAGAATTTCATCATTAGTGTGACCTGCTGTGGATATTCTCCCATGTTGATCGATAGTTCTATGCTCCCATGGGGGAATATGATTTCTCCTCCAAAGCCTACTAGGCTAGTGGTCTCATGAATGCAGTCATTAGGATCAAGTCCCATCTGAATCAGGGCCTCCATCCCTAATATGTCAACAAAACTACCTCCATCGATGAGTAACCGGTGGACTTAGATTGAGCTTGTGATAACTCATCTCTTGACCCATTAGCATCATCTTGAGCCTTATAACGGGATCGTCGAAAGCTCATCTCTTGACCCATTAGCATCATCTTGAGCCTTGGCTAGGTCGTATGTTACCTTGGTAAGTCTAGCTTTCACCTCGGTAAGTGCACACTTGAAAGGGAATTGCTCGTGCTTCAACGTCCTGATAATATTTCCAAGTTTGGTCTCCTCCACCTTCAGTGCTTTAACCTCAGTAATGGTTGCGTAAAGGCTCATGTTTATCTCATGTACCTGCGAATTAAGTGCATCAGCCTTAGCTAGGGCAGAACTCAAATTTTCCCTAAGTATATCACGCATTATACAGCAAGCCTCGAGTTCCCGAGCCACCTGGGCATGCAAGCATCGTGTGACCTCTAACTTCCTTATCAAATGCATAGTGGCCTCATCATGCTGACATTGAGTAGCCTCTAAATCCTCCATGAGAAGGAATAGGCCTCCACATGCAGACGTTGTGAAGCCTCTATCTCATCATCGTCTACCTCCAATTCTGCCTCCAAAAAGGTGGCCTCCTCAGATGTCCCTATACCATAACCCCTCAGCTTGTGGGTAAGATCTCGAACCTGAGATTTAAGCAACTAATTTTTCTTGACGACAAATGACTTTTCTTCCTCAACTTTCACGGCTAAAACACAGGCAGCGTCTAGGTCGATCTTGAGTTGGGCCCCATACTGCTCCATTAGAGCACATGCTATAGATACCTGAAATAAAGACTAGTCAATAAAGATTATCAAAGATAAAGTAAATGAAAGTGAGGGAAAAGGATATGGAGACCAACCTGAGTGGAAGCAGTGACACTAATGGAAGAGAGACTTTAGTTCCCTGATTCTAACACCCCCAATGTCCCATCAACCGTAAATCACCTTTTATGCTTCTCCAAGAAAGCCTTCATCCCAGCCCTCATCCTGATCAGGAACTCATGGATCTGGTCGTCATTGTCACTGTCACTATCAGAAGCAATCATCTTAGGCAGTTCCTTAGTCCTTGAAGGGCCTACACACCCATCAACAATAGTGTTTCCCTAAGACTCCTCAGAGCCCCTAGTATCATGAACACGGTTGCAAGTGTCCACACGTGCCAGTATAAAAAAGATCATCTGGATCAACTACCTCAACACCTAGGCCTTTGCTAATGTCATCAACCCCTATGGCATCAATGTCCTCCAAATTAAGGGCTAACTCACTATCGATGACTGCATCATCCTGGAGTGCTTCGATGGTGGTAATCACGTGTGATCGAACCATACTGGTATCGAGGCCTATGACAACATCAAGTATATCCTCTCCACGATCCTGTAGGACAACACCACACTCAGTCTCTGAAATCACCTCTTATGATCAGAGGTTAAGTCTGCCTCAGTAATAATGTTGTGAAGTTTGGCCTTGGTGACAAAGTCGTTGTGACGTTTGTAGAGATCTTTTAACTGATCCATGTCTCCTCCCTCCACCCTAATCCTCTTCGTGAACAAGTCTGGTAAGGGTTCAATATATTATGTGTAAGTGTCACGATCGGACAACGGGAAAGTATGAGAGGATCCTTCAAAACTGCTAAAACCATTAATTGTCGGCTGAGGGGCTTGAGGAGGCCTACCACACCAATCAGGGACGTCGCCTACTTGGTAAGGGGAATGAGAAGACCCACGATGGATGTTGTGGGTCCTTACCAACGACTAAGGGCCAGAGGAGAACCAACATGACTGCCACACCTGTTCCCACATTGGAGGAGAGACCTCCTACCGTACTAAGACCAACTCAACCTCAAGGCCAGCTCCTACTATAAATACCCTAATAAATGCACTCTAAGAGGTATGTAACATCTTTCAACTAACTCTCTAATTTACTCTCATCTATCACTTTACTGACTTAAGCTTTAGACAGGTAAAAAGAAGACCACTTCTCTCATCTTGGTCTCCTAATTTACCTTCCCTCATTGCAGGTGTGAAGAGAGAGGTGGAGCAGACACATTGCTAACATAATCTTATCTCCAAGATTTAGCCGTAAAAAATCACCAAGGGGGAGGGGGATGACCAGTACCTTCATTCATAGAGGAGTCCAGTACATCCAGATGAGAGGGATGACTATACAACTTGGTAGGAGGTCCTAGAATAGGACGCAAAAAAGGGGAAGAAACAATGGGATCATCTATATTGGGGGTCAATAATAAGGATAGGGCGAGGAAGTTCCTTAACAGATGGGAGGCGGTCCTAGCACCGATAGAACCAGAAAAGAATGGGGTATCTAAAAAAATGTATAATCCAAGGAATAAATAAACCGCCAAGATGAGTGATCGTAACACCGATACCCTTTGGACTGTGATGAGTATTCGATAAATTCATAGTGAATTGACCCGTCGTTTAACTTTGTTCGAGTAAGACTCCTATTTTGAACAAAGCAGACACAACCACATCATTTTTGAAATATACGATTTAATAAGAGAGCAGTGGGAAAGAGAATTAAAGATGCTGATGAGAAGGATAATGCAAATGATTGAAATTAAGACTAGAATATATTGCTCACGTGTAAGATTGCACGAATCGAAGACCTTGATGAGAAAGATAATGTGAAATCTTAGTGATTATAAATGATTTCATGGAAACAGAAAGAGTGTTAGATCTTAGTGAAAGATTTATTAAAATATGTGGATAAAGCATAAATCTTCCAAAGAGTGTTAAATCTTGGTGGAAGGAATGGTAGTGTCCACGTTGGGAAGGATATAAATTCGGAAAGAATTATAATGATTAAACTAGAAATTTAAGGATTTGAATAAGGAGGTTTTTGGATATATACAATTTGGAAAAGAGTGGTGGAAAATAAAGAGCTTGATGAGAAGGATAATGTAGGTAAAGAAAATATGAAATTAAGACGGGAGAAAGATACTGCTTAAGGATAAGATTGGACGAGTTGATTAATTTAGAAGAGTTTCATGGAAGCAGAAAAAGGGTTAAATCTTTGTGAAAGATTTATGAAAATCTTTGGATAAAGCATAAATCTTTGAAAAAGAGTGCTAAATCTTGGTGGAATGAATGATTAACAAAAAGTTTAAGGATCAGAATAAGGAGGTTTTGAAAACATACAATTTGAAAATAGAGCGGTGAGAAAGAAAGAGCTTGATGAGAAGGATATTGTAGGTGAATGAAGTATGGAATTACGATGTCAAGCCTACTTTTTTGGGCTACTGTCCATTTAGCTATTTTTTGGAGTTTTGGAGAGAGGAGTTCAAGGATTTTTTTAGGGGTAGAGAATTCTTTTTTGAAACTTTTCATTATTTTACTAAAGAGTTCTTCTAGAGTGCCTTGGATGTTTCTTTCTAGATTTTGTTTCTGAAAAAACCTGTGTGGAGTCTGTAAAGGATTTTTCTCATCCTCCTCTGGATTAAGGAAAAATGTATTAATAAGGATAAAATTGTGTAAGTATTATTGAGATAGAAAGAGATGTCGATAATCCAAAATTCTTCAGAGTCCAAAGTGTACTGTTTTATTGAATATATTGGCTTTATATAGACTTCCTCAATTGCATGGGTTTAATTAAAAATAATCAAACAATAAAAATATCATATGAGGTACTCGTAAGGCCTAGGATAACACTCATTCATGAGGATCCTCTTTCTTCTTCATTTTACATTTATCACACTCAACCGTCCATCAATCGCTGCCGCATGATAGTTTTATGTGGTTCTGAGCCAGTTGGTCAGAACCACTCAGCGGCCTACCAACTTGTCTTGTCTGAGTGGTGCAGCCTACCCAATCAATCACGACCACTTGATTGTCAGTCTGAACTCTTTTTTCCGTTCTGATATTATGCCCCGTCCTCGAGATGTCAGTTTCCATTTCTTGAAGCGATCATTACTCATTCTGTGAATATCTCGCGACTTCAGTCAGTCATCTGTTTCTACTTTTTTACGCTTCTCATGATTCCTAGGTAAGTCACTTTTGTCCACGTGGCAGTGAATATTTTTTACCTGTTCATTCGCCCTCATTTCTCTTCGACAATGTTAGTCGATGTGCAATGAATGCTCTCAGCACACGCCCCATTTTTGGAGAATGGCTATTCTTGATCTACTTTCATCAATTCAGGATCCTGTTTTATTTTGTAAAACATTAAGTGTTGTGAAATAAAAGTCATAAATATTTCTAAATAGTGAGATAATGTACCATCATTGCCTCGTTTCTAGGGTTGCTGACACACTCCTTGAAAGCTTCATTATTTTTAATTTGTTTTATCCTATCGTGACACGTGCGCGTGGGCTTCATCGTTTTCATCCCACATGTGTTGCTTCATTTTATAGCTCTGACGTCATGCGCGTTCCTAACCCGTTAGGTTTCCTTTTATCCAACTATCGTTTCCTCACTGGCCAGCCCGTTGTAGGTAGACTAGCAGTAATTATTCCATTCTCTTCCCCATGCGTTCCTCGTTTTGCCTTTCCCCCCTTTTCAAAGTTGGTGTCTTTTCATCTCTCTATCTATTAAACGCTTTTGAGCTTGCTTTTGGCGTCCATAGCCTATATCACCTAGGTTTGCCCCATTTTTTTCTTATGCTTATTCCTATCTTTTGCAAGTTCTCCTTTCTTCCCTTCTTCATCTTCGTGGCCTCTTCTCTTTTTGTCTTTTTTGTTCTGTATTCCTTCTTTTGGTAGTGATAGAAGAACACCCATTCAGGGTGACCGTTCCCTTAGTTAGGAATAAAAATGAATTTGACCGCTTTCTTGCTCTTCATAGGGATGTCTTCCCCTCAAATGTGGTCTGTGGTTTTGGGGAAGGAATCCCTAAATCTTCTCCCTATAATCCTTCCTACCAAATTTCTTTAGCCCCAATGTATACAGATTTAGGTTTGAAGCTTCCCTTCTCTCATCTTTTCCAGGAATTCTTCAGTACTTTCAACCTTGCCTCTTCCCAATATACCCCTAGTACATATAGGAATCTTTTCGGGATTGAAGCCCTCAATATGAGGCATAGCCTAAATATAGGGATAGATGAAATCTGCACCGTGTACATAATGAACATGCACGAACTGTCTTATTACCTAGCTCCCCACGCGAGTGAAAAGTGAGGAGGACTAGTTACTGATCTTCCTAGTGAGGATAAAGGTTGGGAGGAGGGTACACTCCTCGTAGGTGGAAACTGGAGTTGTGACGGTCGCTGGGTTATTCCCCAGATCTGGGGGGAGTTCAGTAAGTGATTGTAGCCCTCATTTCCTTTTATTTTCATGTTATAGTCCTGATTTTGTAATTTTCATTTATTTTTTAGTTTGTATTTTCTAAGTTCTAACCCCAATTTTCTTTTTTGGTGTAGATAAGAGTCTGAACAAGAGATATTTCAACCCGAATGAGGTTGCCGGGCAACTCCGTGTCACCTATAACTGTCTGGAGTAGGACTAGAGGGATCTACTCGAACCAAGGAGGGAGATTGAGGTCGCGATCGCGCTCGTCCCCGTTGATGAGTCCGTTGCTCCATCATCTTCTTCAGCAGAAGTTCCTCGGGAAATTCCTGTCTCGATACTCATTCCCTCCTTTCATCAAATTGTTGGGTCAAGCTCTTTTGACTCTTAGAAATTAGACCAGGAAGAGGAAGGTTTTGGTCAGGAAGAAAAAGCGTGTGAGGCTAAATGGGAAGCTGCTCGAAAAGAGGAAGAGGACGAGGATGCACTTTTTTGCTTCACGTATAATGAGCTCGAGATGACGAAGCGCTTGAAGAGTAATTTAGGGGGAGTACCTGGTGCGGGCAAGCATCAGAAAATGTGGGATGTCGGTTCTTCAGTTACCATTTCAGGGAGGCTACTCCTCCCATTCCCGATCTTCCCGCTCCCGCCACTAATCTTCCCCTTACTGAAGAGGTTACTACTACTGCGGGGAAGATCGCCGCATCCCTCCTCTCGCCTGTGAAGAAACTGGTCTCCCCTCCTTCCGGTTCTCCATATCCGTCTGATGAGATGAGTGTCGGCGGTGGCGACATTACCCTGCGGCTCCGTCGGTTCCTTTTAACGTCAGCTTTTTTAAGGATTCCCAATCTTTGTATGTGGTCGTGAAGTGAATCGTATCTAAGGTGGATGCTCCTATACTCTACCAACTGTCTATTCATGATATGGTCATCAGCCTGAGTCATGCTCTGATGTAAGTATTTTCTTTTCCTTCCTTTCCTTTTTTCCCTAGGTAGAAAATTTTTCTTAATTTTTTTGCTAACACTTTTTTAAGCAGAGTGTGACTTATCACAACAGGCTGCAAGAAGTCATTCATGCGGTTGAGGAGGAGGTAGGCGAATGCAGGAGAAAGGGGGTGGAGACCACCAAAGCTTATGGTGCCCTTGTCTCTGAACGGGACAATCTTAAGAAGGTAGAGGCTGATCTTCAATGGGTCGTTGCCCGCTTAACTTTTGAGCTTGAAGTGGTAGCGGCTAAGCAATAAAAACTCGAGTGGTCTTTGCAGGAGGCTGAGATTTCCGCAGAGATAAGTGGGGAGAAATTGTCCATCGTTGAGGCAAAGTTGGTTGAGGCCGAGGAAGCGTTGGCTAAGTCAATTGAACGGGAGGCTGGTCTTGCGGTTGAATACTAGGCCATGGTCGACGAGTATGAGCAAATGGCCTACACGGCAGGCTACCATGATGCCAAGGCTGATAAGCCTCCTCGTATGTCGCTGGTCCCCCTTCTTGATGAGTCTGTTGATCTCAACGCTGAGCTTCCTGCTTCCACCACTGAAGCAACAACTGACGCTACTCCTGCGGAGAATTAGCATCTTTTTCTCTCTCACTTTTTTTTGTCCAAAGAACTTCTGCTGTAGAAGACGACGTAGCAACAGACTCAGCAATGGGGACGGGTGCGACTGTGACCTCGATCTCCCTCCTTGGGTCGAGTCAAAGGAACATGTAAAAAATATTCATTGTCACGTGGACAAAAAAGACTTACCCAGGACTCATGAGAAGCATCGAAAAGCAGAAACAAATGACTGACTGAAGTCGCGAGATATTTATAGAACGGGTAATGATCGCTTCAAGAAATGTGAACCGACATCTCGAGAACCGCGGAGAGGGGGGGTCATTACCTCAAGGACGGGGCATAATATCAGAATGAAAAAATGGGTTCAGAGATTTATAATGTAAATCTTACTTGATAGATGTTTGGTCAAGATTTGAGTTCAGATTTGAATTCATTTTCACCTTGACAACTTGCATTTTTGTGTTGTTTTACTGCAATTCAAGCACTTTAAAACCAAATAAAAACCCTCCAAAGAAAAGTAGTATTAAAATGATGAGCTTTTCTCACCTGATGAAAATTTACAAATTGAAGCAAAGTTCGTATTAGTACTCCATGAGGGATCACTAATATCCACGTCTTGTTCTGTGCCCAAACTGGTATAAGCATGACTTTGAGCTGAAAGGCCAATACAGATTAACTCTACTATAATGATAAATGCATATTAAGCGTTAGCTAAGATTACTTTGGGAAAAAGCAATTTATATTTGAGTGACTTTGGAAAGCCGTATTAAAGGGAAGAAAAAGAACAAATTGTACACTCAGTTTATTCTTAATGTTATTTATAAATTTGAAGTTTTATTTTGACAATTTTAACTTTGAGATTACGTGTTTTTAAAAAATTATTAAGCTTTTGTCAAGACTCTATCTCTCTCTGTTAAGAATCCATCTCAGTCGGTTAAGATTCTGACTCGGTCCATTAAGACGCACGTGCTAATAAACAGAAACAATCTTAATAGAAGTTTAATTGTCTAAAAAAGTATAATTATAAGATTATAAATGAAAGAAATAAAATTTCAATGTGATATAAACGACAGTATAGTGTAAACTATGAGGGTGTAACTGATTTTTTTCCAGGTTAATGTAACCCACACTAATTTAAAATATAATTTTCTTTGAATTATTTTTAAAACTTGGAAGTACTTTATCAAGTAGCACAAAGCTAAATGTCTCTCCAAGTTTGAATCGTCGCGGTCATTGTTCGATGTCGCTGAAAGTTCTATGTTCACCTCCGATTGATCCTCTCTCAGTGTTTGATGTAAGATTTATTTGACCTTATACAAATAATAGACAATTAATATGATTTAATAGAATTAATTAAACTAAATCTTAGTGGTTGATTATGTGAGAGATGGTTACTTTGAAGTAAGTAACCACCATGTAATGGGAAAAAACTACGACATTGATGGAAGGTGCCTATAAATTATATCCCTTAGAATTTGGTGCTCTTTCAACCCAATTAAGACTCATTTATATCATCATTAAATGTGCTTGAAAATCTAAAGGGTAAAGAAGAAGAAATCAATTCTATATCAAATGATACAACAAGAAGTAAATAGATTCTACAATGGCTAACGGTGTGTTCTCTATAACTATGAAATGTGAATGTGAAGATCATGAAGTTCTAAAAATCTAAATAAAGTATTTTATGCACAATTGATTAGTTGCATGATAAATAATTTAAGTTTACATGTGGTATCAGAGTTTAAGTTGAAGAACTTATGATTTCCATGATAGATTATAGTCTCTTTATTGTCATTCTCTAATTTGTTAAGAAAATTTTCATAATTGATTATATTTCTCTCCGCTGCAAATTTTTAGAGATGAATAAAATAAATAAATTTCAATTCTGATGAAAGCCAATATTATTTGAATGCCTACAATCATGTCTCTGTTGTTTGAATGAATATTCAATTTAATGACAATTCGATAGTTAAATGGGATAACTATATCTGTGAGTGCGTCTTGTTGTGCAAAGGGAATATTCAAATTATTAATAACTCGATAGTTTGCAGATAACTGCCAATAAATTTTAAAAGCCATGAAAATCTCATGAAAGGCAAATTCTAAGTTTGATTATGGGCCATTTGAACATAAAGTAAAATAAACATCAAATTCTCCCCTAAAAAAACATGTTCTGTACTCATGTATACATAGCACTAAAACATGTTTTGTTTATCCATCTTGTACTGTGTTGCTTAGTTTTGAATTATGCCTATTAATGTGTTGGTTATTATCCCACTTTTATGCCCCACGTTTTTGTTCCAACACTGAGAAATTGAGACATTGAATTGGCTAACGTGGATTGCCCACTAAAACTGCATATATAATTTCTTCATCTTCTGTAATGTGTATGCCGAATTTATTGAGAAATGATGCAGGCCCTTAATTGACCATATTGCTAAAGTGGTTTTTTCATGTACTTCTGCGTTGATATCTATGGATACATGATAAGGGAATTTTGTATATGTTTATATATTGAAGGATAAATTTTGGAAACTAGTTTACATTTAAAAGTATGAAGTTATGAAATTTGTACAACATAATGGTTGTGTGAGGATTTATTTGATCTGAAATTTTATATTATGTTTGGTTTATTTGTCATCAAAGTGGCTAAACTGTAAGGATTATAAAATTTTGTATTGTATAATTAATATTCATTTATCCATGAATGTTGATGCTTACAAATGACATAATGTTATACAATATATATTTTATGGGTAGATTGAAGATCATTATAATAAGACCTTTAAGAGTCACACTCAAATGTTGATTAATTGTTCTTATAATTAATGAACATAATTGTTGGTAACTAGTATGCTCTATTAGTTGTATTGCTTATCCAAAGATAGTGTATATATATATATATATCTAAGTGGTGTATATATGATTGCCAAATTATTGAAAATTCTTATTAGCCTCATTATATTTTATGATTGTATTACCCAAAGGAAAATATTGATATGCATTTATTGCTTATCTGAACTGTGTGTTTGAATCTGTATAATATGATTAAGTTTATAACTCAAATTATTAATGTATGAGCATAATGTTATTCTTGCAGTACATGCTCCCGTTTCTCTCCATTCGCATGCTTCGTCTGTACCAATATTTATTGAGCTTAATTTTTCTGATTGGTGTGAACAAGTCCAATTTCACTTAGGTGTTTTGGATTTGGATTTGTCAATTCAATCTGACAAACCTGCTGCTATTACTGATGCTAGTAGCGATGAGGACAAGACCTTCTATGATGCTTGGGAAAGGTCTAACTGACTAAGCCTAATGTTTATGCGAATGAGTGTAGCAAACAACATCAAGTTTACTCTTCCCGAAACTGAAAATGCTAAGGAATTCATGAAATTTATGGAAGAGTGTTCTCAGACTACTGATAAGTCACTTGTTTGGACATTAGTGGTTACATTGACCACCATGGAATATGATGGCACTCGTAGCATGCATGAGCATGTCATTGAAATGATGAATATTGCAGCAAAATTTAAGTTCTTGGGGATGAATGTAGATGAGAGTTTCCTTGTGCAATTTATCATAAATTCACTACCTACTCAATATGATCCTTTTGAAATGAACTATAACACCATGAAAGATAAATGAAATGTGAATGAACTTCACAATATGCTTGTTCATGAGGAAATGAGACTTAAGAATCATGGAACTAATTCCATTCATCTCGTAAGTAATCAAGGAGCTGGAAAGAAAGCTAGAAGAAAGCTAGAAGAAAGCATGGAATGGGCAAGCGTGGACCACTTAAGAGTAATGAGTCATCTTCCCAAATCAATAAGAAGGAACACAAGAATGATAAGTGTTGTTTCTGTGGAAAACCTGGACACTTTCAGAAAGATTGCCTGAAACGTAAGGCATGGTTCGAAAAGAAAGGTAAACCTAGTGTTTTCGTATGTTTTGAATTAAATTTAGCTGAAATTTCTTATAATACTTGGTGTTTTGATTATGGCTGCACCACTCATGTTTCAAATAAGATGCAGGGATTCCTTATGACCAAAACCACAAATCCAAATGAAGTGTTCATTTATATGGGGAATCGAGTCAAAGCTCCAGTTGAAGCGATTGGAACTTATCGATTAATTTTAGATAATAGATATCATTTAGATTTATTTAAAACTTTTTATGTACCTTATGTTTCTCGCAGTTCAATTTCTTTGTCTAAACTTGATTTAGCTGGATACTCTTTTAAAATTAGAAATGGATTCATCAGTTTGTTTAAGAAAAATCATTTCATTGGTTCTGGTATTCTTTGTGATGGTTTATACAAACTGAAACTTGATAATCTTTTTATTGAGACTCTTCTGACCTTGCATCATAAAGTTGGAACTAAACGTGGTTTAGAAAATGAACGTTCTGCTTAATTTAGATTGTTCGAGCACTATAATGCTGTTACCTGGGATATATGCCCCTTTAGATAGTGGTTGAAAAATATTTACCTTAGCAAAAAGAAAAAGAATTTTTTTAGAATTACATATAATATTATCTGTTTACATAAATTATAGGTATTTGTTTATTGTTAAATTTTATATTTACAAATAAAAATTACTGGATAAGGAAAATAAGTATGACTGGTTTTTTAGTTATAAATAATGAGGGTCATACCGTAAATATTTTACTTAAGAATATTTTCTCAAAATCTTACATTAGTAGGGGTGTTCAACGGTCGGCCTGATCAGATTTTTGGAGGAAAACGAGACCATATCAAAAATTACGGTCCTCCTATATGGAGGATTGAGCCAATCAAAACACTATAAAAAATCCGAACTAACCAGACTGAACTTCAATGATCAGTTCGGAAGGATTTTAGGTTTAATTACGCATGATAAATACAAGTAATTTTCAGATTAAAAGTTTAATACACGGTTAATACATTGAACGTATTATACTCGTGATAAATACGTCTTATTTCAATGCATGCTTTAATAGCACACACATGTGTGCGCTTACTTCATCATGAGGAAGTACATATATTACTTTTATAATTCATTCTCACTTTAACTCTCTATTTCCTTTATGATGTGGGAATGAGAAAAATTCACTTTTTACTTGAAAATCATTTTATNATATATATATATATATATATTATACGGTCGGTCTGGTCTAGAGAAAAAAAACACCTGCCATCAAACCTAGTCCTTCATAAAAGAGAAAAAAACACTGGAACACCTCCAAAATGATTGATTGATTAATTCAATTGGGTACCTTCAATTGTAATATAGCTACCTAAATAAACGGAATAAATATTTGTAACTCGATGAGTTATAGAGGAATGTATTACAGAAGTCATCAATTAATAATTTGAGGGCAAGAAAATGGACACGCATACTAAATTTATTTTGGATCGATAATTTAGACTAAAGATTTAGATTTAGAATTTAGATTGAAGATTTATATTTAAGATTTGTAACATTACGTTTACTATAAATTTGAATTATGTTGGATTAGATGATTTAGATTATATTAGATTAGATAAATTTATTATAATGTCATTCAATAAATAAATTGTTGATTTGAGTGGTGATTTAAAATGAGTAATTTTAACTTTACATATGAAATCGAACAAATATTTGATTTTAGATTTTGAATATCTCATTTGTAATTGGATTATAAATTCATAAAAATTTAAAATTTAAATTTAATAATATGATGAGTCTCACACAAATTTTTAAATTATTTTTTAATAAACAATTGATTTAGATTACAAATAATCGGTAAGATTTGTAATTTAAATCAAACTTGAACTAAATCAAGTTGGTTTGTTGAACTTGACGGTAGCACACAAACTCGACCTTATCATCTATATGTTTGGTTTTTCGGGAAAAGCAAATACCATAACAAACGTGGCTATTGTTCATCACGTAAATATATATAATATACTACTAGCTTTATTGGAAACTTGCTCACCACACCAACCTACTTCAATTTCCAAACTTTGGATGCAATTTCTCAGAAACTGAGACCACCATTTTCCCTTTCCTATAAATCATGCAACTCTACAGCCTAATTCTATCATTGACCAAAAGGGAAAACCCCAGTAAACCATGGATGAAAACTTTGATAATCGCAAATCAAACGGAGGAGAAGAACAGAGTAATGAAGTCTCAGAGACAGAGGTGAGTCTAAGGCCATTGGATATGTCTGATATTGATGATTTCATGGTATTGGCAACAGACCACAAAGTGAGCAGGTTTTGTACTTGGGGGCCATTAACAAGCAAAGAAGATTGCATAAGTTACATAAAGGAAAAGGTGATGCCTCATCCTTGGTTCAGGGCAATTTGCCTTAACAACAGGGCAATTGGGTATATTTTGGTCACTTCCTATTCAGGGAATGAAAGGTGTAGAGGTGAGCTTGGGTATGCTTTGGGTTTTAAGTATTGGGGAAATGGGATAGCTACCAAGGCTGTGAAATTGGTGGCTGAATGTATTTTAAGTGAGTGGCCAGATATGAGACTTGAGGCGTTGGTAGATGTTGAAAATGTGGGATCTCAGAGAGTGCTTGAGAAAGCTGGTTTTTTAAGGGAGGCTGTTTTGAGGAAATATTTTATTTTGAAAGGGCAAGTTAGAGATATGGTTGTGTTCAGTCTTCTTTCTAGTGATCTTCCTTAATCTTGTTGTTAGGAACAGGAAAGATAAATCTGTAATTTGTCTTATGTTGAATGTAAAGTTGTCACATTCGTGATTCAAAAAGAAGGCGAAATTGAAATTGTAGTAGAGAAATTTAAACGTGAAAAGTGAGACAACAGTATATTTTACATGAAAAACTCACGAAGAGAAAAACCATGGGACCTATAAAAATTGATTACAAACACAATTTTTCTAGCTTACCAATTATACTAGAAAAATACACCAATATGAATACACTCAACCTCTACTGTTTACACATAATAATTTATTTCTCAGTTTTCTCTGTTTTTCTCTCAGCCTTTCTTTGGCTCTCCTTGCACTCAGATTCGCACACTTCACTTCTTAATTAATTGTGCGCACATTTACAATCTCAAAGCTCTCCGATTTAAAGAACTCTCATGGTCCTATCATTAAAGAACTCTCATGGTCCTATTATTGTCAACAAAATGGCTGCTTCAATCAATTGGACGCTCTTACGTAACTGAGATTTTTTTTCCGATATATATGCCGGAGGTTTTTAGTGAAACTCCACACATATTTGATGAACCTTAAATATATTTAATAAATTCTCACAAATATTTAATGAATCTCAAATATATTTGATAAACTTTCATACATATTTGTATTTGACATCCTACAATTTTCTCAATCAATATAGTTGCCGGACCAATTTGGTGCAACTATTGACTTTTCTTCAATCCCTATACATTTTCATTCAAACAAATCGGCAATTCTACTGTGCCTTTACTTGTCAATTTAATTGTAAAGGAACAAATTCACCGTATTTGAGAATTGATCGTGAATTCTCTATATCATAATATGAAAATATAGAAAATACATAAGAGAGAGAATGAGAGAATAACAAAACTATAATTTACGTGAAAAACCCTTAAAGAGAAAAAAAATCACGGGAAGATTTTGATAGTATTTCATTATGGAGAAAAAATGTTACAAGGCTAATGCGAGTGCATAGTCAACTTGTTTCTTATGGGTGTTGAGAGTTATTGTGTTATCTGTTGGAGTTACATCTTGCCTTTATGTATAGGGCTTCAATCGGTTACATAAAATCTGATACAACTCATCTAATTCTATCTAAAAATATAATCAACTGAATATTCCCTGAGATCTAGCTTATTAACATTAACAACTTAGTAAATCTTGACCATCTGATCAATCAAATGGTTTTTATTAGCTTTTCTTTGGATTGCCACGTTGGAATCCATATACTTTCGTTTGATTGCTCTGTTCTTTTCTTTGATGGAGTCTTCAGTCTAGATCTTACCATATGTCATGAGAAATTTTGTGTGTTCAATGGCCCTTATCACAGTCGAAGAAATTTTATTCATTGATGTGTAACGATCATCTTTTCTTGTTCTGACGTTATGTCTGCATGTTTCTATTCTTACGCGCTTTTAAAAACATGCGATGTAGTTTTTCAAGAAACTTGTTGACTGTCTATTGTCAGCGACGACCTCTTCTTTTCTTTCTGCCCCTATGTTCTTTTGTCTCCATTTACATATGCTTTGTGATTATCGAGTAACTCATTTGTTAGCTTATTGTTGATGATGATTACTTCTTCTTCATTTTATGTCTTTTTGTTCCTTTCATGACGGACTCATTGGTAGAGTTTTTCCTATTTTTTCATTTTTCATTTTCCTTCTCTCGTACGTTAAGATCTGTGACAAGAATATTGTAAAATAACATAAGAATTTATTGAGATGAGTAATGAGCGAGTATACCATTTCATAATTGCATCGCATGAGTTTGAGTTTGTGTTCCGCATTTGTTGGTAGAGTTTCTATTGTTTCCTTGTTCTCTTTTTCCTCCTCTCGTTTTGTATTTTTCTTTTGTACTTCTGGTTCGATCAACATAAATTACTCTGTTTGTGCAATTTTTATTCTATTGAACTCCCTTTTGTTGTACTTCATTCAAAGACAGCAAAATTTGAGGATCAAAATCCGGTACTGTGTTGACTTCAAGCTTTCAACAAAATCCGTTCTTAAATACTTAAGAAACTTTTGGCTCCCAACTCTCTTGAGAATAACTATGTTCCTTTATGAAATCTGTTCCCGATAATAAGACTTTAATTTTCTTATGATACACATGCTTCCTCAAGGACTTAGGTTCAAATAAAGAACTATGGCTCCATCTTCATTCTGAGAAAATGAATTACGAACTGTCATTTTTTTAGAGAAAGACTTAGGTTCAAATAAAGAACTATGATTTCATTTTTATTTCCTTCTAAGAACGGCGTCCGTAGACATTTCCAAGGACTTAGGCTCCTTCTGTGGAACCATGGCCTCATGTTGATTTTATTCTGAGAACGGCGTCCGTAGACACACCCAAAGACTTAGACTCATTCTGTGGAACCATGATCCCGTTTTGATTTACTACCAGTTCACCGATAGAGTTTTTCCTGTTTCCTTTCTTTTCCTCCGCTTTACATTTTTTTATTTCCTATTTCTCCATTTCTCATTTTTGGTTTCCTTTTTCCACTCTTAACTTTTTCTTTTTCCTTTTCTCACTTTTTTTCCTTTACTCCTGGCCTTCCCGTTCTAAAACATTGAAGTCGCGACCTTCCTTTACTTGGCCTTTTCTTTACTTAGTTTTTCTTTACTGAGCTCTTCTTTTCTGTCTTTCTTTACTCAGCTCTTCTTTTCTGCCTTTCTTTATTCAAGTCAGCATTTCTTTTCTCAGCTTTTCTTTACTCAGCTCAACCTTTTTTTTCTTAGCTTTTCTTTTCTCAGTTTTTCTTTACTCAGCTCAGCCTTTCTTTTCTCATCTTTGAAGTTCTTTCATCAACTTCTTTTCTTTTCTGTTCCTCAGTTCTTTCCTCAACTTCTTTTCTTTTTTGCTCTAAAGTTTTTTCCTCAACTACTTTTCTTTTTTGTTCTGAAGTGCTTTCCTCATCTACTTTTCTTTTCTACTATGAAGTTCTTTCCTCAACTTCTTTTCTTTTCTGCTCTGAAGTTTTTTTCTCAACTTTTTTTTGAAGTTCTGAAGTTCTTTTCTCAACTTCTTTTCTTTTCTGTTCTGAAGACATTTCTTTTTCCGTTCTCTAGACTTTTCCGTCCTGAAGATGTTTCATTTTCCGCTCTAAAGACATTTTTTTTAGTTCTCCAGACATTTCCGTTCTGAAGTCATTTCCTTTTTCCATTCTGAAGACATTTCTTTTTTCTTTCTCCAAACTTCCCCGTTCTGAAGACATTTATTTTTCCGTTCTTCAGAGTTTCCCGTCCCTAAAGATTTTTCATTTTCCATATGGAAGACATTTCTTTTTCCATTCTTTCAGACTTTCCCGTTCTGAGAACGACGTATGTAAACGCTCCCAAGAACTTAGGCTCCTTTAGTGGAACCATGGCCTCGTTTCAATTTTCTTATGAGAAAGGCGTACGTAGACGCTCCCAAGGACTTAGGCTCCCTTAGTGGAACCATGACCCCATTTCAATTTTCTACTAAGAACGGTGTATGTAGACGCTCCCAAGGACTTAGGCTCCTTCAGTGGAACCATGGCCCCATTTTGATTTTCTTCTTAGAGTAGGACTTATGAATTTTCCCTCCCAATGACTCATGCCCTTAGATCTTTTTTAGTGTAGGACTTATGAATTGCCCCTCCCAAAGACTTATGCCCTTAGTTCCTTCTGAGAATAGGACTTATGAATTTCCCCTCCTAAGGACTCACGCTCTTAGTTCCTTCGGAGAGTAAGACTTATGAATTTCCCATCCCAATGACTTATGCCCTTAGTTCCTTTAGAGAACAATACTTACGAACTGCCTGCTCTTAAGGACTCACGCCCTAATTTTCATTATTGTTGAAGCAGATAGAAAGTTAACGCAAGTATTTGTCTTGTAAGCAGTCTGCACGTTATCATGCTATAAGTTTTTATCGATAGTTTCAAATTGAATTTCATAAAATTCTTCAAGAAGTTGATTTTCATATGCTTCTGATGATATATAATTCGCCATCTAATTGGCTCCCAGTCGGTACAGTTTAATTAATGAACTTGACCGTTCGGCATAATATGCTTTTCGTGTCTTTTGATCGAAATCTCCAAATTGAATTCTGTAAAATTATCCAAGAAGTCAACTTTTATATCTTTCTAATGATGCAAGATTCACCGTATAGTCGGCTTCCATCAAATACAATTTAATTTTTGAAATTGACCGTTCTGCATATTCTGATTTCTCGAACAGCCTTCATAAAAATTATCCTAACTTTTGCTCGAGAGCTTCAAATCAAGTTCTACAAAATTCTTCAAGAAGTAGATATCCACGGTTTTCTAATGATATATTATTTTCTATGTAATAATATAAAAAATAATAAAGTTTAAAATTTAAATTTGAGAAGTATTCATATATTTACTTTCCTGAATAGCACCAACGAGAGCTGGCATAACTTTTGACCGGGGGCTTCAAATTGATTTTTGTAAAATTCTTCAAAATGTTGATTTTCATATCTTTCCGTTGATATAATATTTTTCGTGTAGTTGGCCCCAGTAAATACCTTTTAATTTCCGAATTTAGTGTTCTGCATAATCTGTTTTCCTGAGCAGCCTACATGAGAATCGTCATAACGTTTTCACATAAGCTCTAAATCAAGTTCCGAAAAATTCTTCAAATAGTAGTCATCTACATCTTTCTCATGATATATTATATGATATCTAAGTCTGCTTAAAAATTTAACTTTGAAATACGTAATTAAGTTTGTTTTTCTGTATGAAGACTACCATACTTTTGATCTGGAGCTCAACTTGAATCCTGTAAAATTCTTCATAAAGCAGACTCCCAAATATTTATAATTATGTGACTCGCCATGTAAGTTTTCTTCCATATTTTTTTGTTTTAGTTTTCATTTCCGCTCTCGTTGTCGCTTCTAATGTTAGACATATTCATTTCCCTTGTCAGAACGTTTCTCTTCTCATTGTTTGTACATCTTTTATTTTCCTCATAAAGTCCATTTGAAAGGCTATCAAGTCGTAGCCTTCCGTTCTAAAAATTTGAATGGCTGCCTTTTTTGCTTTCCCGTTCTGTATTGAAGTGGTAGCTTTCCTATTCTGAAGTGGCAGCTATCCCGTTTTAAAGTGGTAGCTTTCTTGACTAAAGTGAACATGATCTTCTTTGCTCTTCTTTTCATTCCTTAAAATTTGTTTCTTTTCTAATGAATTTCTATTATGAAATTCTTTCAAATTTTTGTTCTAAAATTCTAATACTCTTAAAGTTCTGGCTTTTTCTTTTCTGAAGCGTTGAAGCTTCTCTGTTCTGAATTTCTGATTTCTAATTTCTGTTCTGAAACTCTGACTTCAAATTTTTTGTTTCTAAAGCTCTGAGTTCAACTTTTATATTCTAAAACTCTGACTTCAACTTTTCTATTCTGAAAGCTCTGACTTCAACTTTTCTGTTCTGTAATTTTGACTTCAGCTTTTCTGTTCTGAAACTTTGACTTCAACTTTTCTGTTTTGAAGTTTTGACTTCAGCTTTTCTACTCTGAAGCTCTGACTTCAATCTTTTATAGTCTGAGCTTTATGAGCTTTTCTGATCCGAGCTTTTCTGGTCTGAGCTCTCTAAGCTTTTTTGAACTTTCTGAGCTTTTCTGAACTTTCTAAGCTCTGAGCTTGTCTGATCTGAGTTTTATGAGCTCTTCTAGTATGAGCTTTATGAGCTCTTCTGGTCTGAACTTTATAAGCTCTTCTGATCTGAGCATTCTGAGCTTTTGTGATTTGCATTTTCTGAGCTTTTCTTTTATGATCATTCTGAGCTCTTCTGATCTTAGCTTTCTGAGCTCAACTTTTCTTATCCGCTCTGTTTCTTTAAAGTCGTCATTCCTTCGAATGTATTTCTTTTCTGATCTCCTTCCTCTCTTTTTTTTTTGCTTCGGTTGCTCTTAGCCTAGCTGTCGTAGGCGGAGTTTCAACTCCCGCATCCGTTTCTTCTTCTGCTTCCGTTGTTGGAAGCGCGTTTCATTTGGTTTTGAGCATTTAAGGGAGGAAATTCTTGAGTTTTTTCTCATATCTCAACAAGAGCATCAAATGTAAAGAAACAAATTCACATCCTTTGAGAATTGATCGTGAATTCCCTATATCATAATATGAAAATATAGAGAATAATTAAGAGAGAGAATGAGAGAATAACATGATTTACGTGGACAACCTTTAAAGGGAAGAAAAACCACAGAGACATTTTGATAGTATTTCATTATAGAAAAATGGTTTACAAGGTTAATGCAAGCTGCATAGTCAGCTTGTTTCTTATGGGTGTTGAGAGTTGTTGTTTTGTCTGTTGGAGTTACATCTTGCATTTATTTATAGATCTTCAATCGGTTATATAGAATCTGATATATCTTATCTAATTCTATTTATAGGTCTTCAATCGGTTACAGAATATTTTCTGAGATCTAGCTTATCAATATTAGCAACTTAGTAAATCTTGACCGTCAAATCAATTCAATGGTCTTGATTAGCTTTTCTTTAGATTGTCACGTCGACAATCCATGTACTTTCGTTCGATTGGTCTATTCTTCATAACCGCCTAGTTGATCCTATGATTCTCGCTTTATTTTCTTTTCGATGGAGTATTCAATATAGATCTTACCACGTGTCATGAAATTTTTTTTTCTATTCATTAAACTTTTTCACTAGTCATGCTCTTTTTTTGGTTTCTTATTTTTCACATTTTCATCTTTTTTATTTACTTCATTTTTTGCCTTATGAGTTGGCTCCGTATGTAATTAATTACTTCATTAATGTGTGTCAAATCAAAGAGCTCTCTTGTAGGAAGTTGAATTCACACTAAAAAAATTGTTGAATCCTCCCTTCAGTTTTCATCCCACTCGTACAAGATATCTTTTATGTTTGAATGTTAATAACTAAAAAACCCACATATAGGCCACAGCATCGTTTGCAACAACAAAATGAAATTTCAAATTCAATTAACATCATGATATGCCTGCCTGCAATAGGATAGCATGAGATGAGGGTTACAACACAAATTTATAAGTAAAACCTCGAAAATGGTTGGTATAAACCTTATTGCTTAAAACTCTGTGATTATAAATCCAACTTTGGTCATCTGCAGGGGGTAGTCAGCCAGCTATTGCAGATAATGAGGTAAAGAGACAGCATCCATGAACTCCTCGTCAGACTCGAGAACACTCATTGAATCCGGTGGAAGACAAACCTCCAAATCTACGCTTGTTCCTTCGTATCCTTGATAAGCCGAGACTTTTCCGTCAAACTTATTTGCATACCCACTTCGAAGTGCCACTCCTTTCCCCAATCCAAATTCATTTCCGTACATGTTGAATCTTGGTGAACTTCCCATCATAACGCTATACGGATCGAAAAACCGGCCAAGTTGGTAAACAGAGGGAGACTCAAGCCATGCGCCAATCAAATCCTGAACCATTTTGTCATTGTGGTCAACCACAGCTTGGTGAAGCAGCCATGCTGACCACCCAAGTCCATGTTCTAGCAGTTCACCTGCTGTGGTGAAACCCCTCAGCGTTTGCACAAAATTCCCAAAGTACTCTTGAGATAAAGATGGTTCTATTCTTAGCCTATTATTGGTGGCCAATCTACAACTGGTTATCTTGTCTGGTGTCAAATAACCGGCTTGTAATCGTGCTCGGGTAATTGATCTCCAGACAAGTGCAGATAAGGACTGGAAGGAGGATATTTTGTTGGTGTTGCATTCTGTATTGGCCTTAGCTTTAAGTTTTGCTATAGATTCAGTGGAAAAATGGAAGACTCTTTCTCTGAGTTGAGGTGCTTCAAATCTGCTGATGAATTCATCTGGGTTTGTGAAAGGAAGGTTCATAATTGGGCCATGACCTGAAGGAAACCACCGTTTGAGAATGGGTGGCCGTGAAATGGGAATAGAAATACCATCATTAGATTCATCCAGTTTTTGAAAAATCTCAGACCAAGCATTGAAGAAATTCCAAAAAGCAGTCCCATCGCCGATGGCATGATTCATCGAACACCCAATGAAGATCCCATCCAATAATTCAGTCACCTGAATTGATAGTAATGGCAATGTATGACCATCATAGTTGACTCCTCTGTCATGGTCAAAGAAGGATTGAACCACTAAAGGCACGTCATTGGGTGAGAGAATTTCAGATATTGTCATGTCTAATGTGGCATATATGAATTTTGCTCCTGTGCTGTTTTTGCAATCCACAAAAACAGAACATGAACATTGATCTTCGTTCTTGATTGTAGAGAGGCGGCCTGCAAGTGGATAAAAATGAACCAGGGCGGCAGACAAGGAGTTCTTTAGTATTTCCAAAAAGGAATCCATGGAGTGGGCTTGAGGTTTGACAAAGAGAATGCCTTTTTGGATATAGTGAACAGAGAGCATGGAGAGATCCCATGGAGACAAGTAATAGGGTTGCTTTGATTCTTCTGGAGTGAACTTTGGTTTTATAAAACACTCTGACATGTGTTGAACTGTTGTCGGACTCATGGTGGGAGAGTCGGAGTTCTTTGGCCGGAGTCTCCGGACCGGACCACTTCCCTGCTCAAGATTGTCGACTGGATTCAGGATAGTCTATTCCTTGGGAGTTGCGAGGGATTTTATATAGATAGTGGAGAAGGAAAGATTATCTAGATTCAACAACCCCGTATTATAGTCTCTTTATTCAACGCACGCAAACGCACCACAAGTTAAAAAAAAATATCAAAGGTTATCTGCAGCACCGAATAGAAAAAACTGGGTCACAATCCAATGAGGGGGGTTTTCCCGGCATTGGTCCTGATAAAAAAAATTTTGGCTCATCAAATATGGACTAGAGTTCATCAAATATGTACTAGCTATTCACTAAATGTTTACTTAAGTTCATCAAATACATATAAATTAATAAATCTTAAAAAGATTCACGAAATACGTACTAGCGTTCATCAAATATGTACATGAATTCACCAAATACGTAATGAGGTTCACTAAATACGTATAAATTAATTAATCTTGCAGGGGTTCACCAAATACGTAGTGTGGGTCACCAAATAGGCAGTAGAATTCACCAAATACGTAATGAAGTTCACGAAATATGAATAAATTAATAATTTTTGGAGGGGTTCATCAAATATGTAGTGGGGTTCACCAAATACGTATAAATTAATAATTTTTGGAGTGGTTTGTCAAATACGTAGTGGGGTTCACCGAATACGTAATGAGGTTCAGCAAATATTATAAATTAATCATTCTTGGAGGGGTTCACTAATTGCGTACTGAGGTTCACCAAATACTTACAAAGTCATTTTTGGTAAATCCTTCCAATAATTATTAATTTTATACGTATTTGGTGAACCCCACTACGTATTTGGTGAACCCCACTACGTATTTGGTGAACCACAATATATATTTGGTGAACATCTCTAAGAATTATTAATTTGTACGTATTTGATGAACTCAAATACATATTTGGTAAATCCCAGACATATTTGTTAAACCTCAATACATTTTTTGTGAACCTCTAAATTTTTTTTTTTAATTTTTGGTGAGCCCCTTAAGATTCACTTTATACTACACTATGAATTTGTCATTATACGTTAATATGTATTTGTAATTTTTTGTGAACCCTACAAAATTTATCATTTTACACACTATTATGTCTTACATTTATCGACTCATGTGTCACACATTAATATGTATGTCACACGGTCATTTATGGATTATTCAAATTTATGAAATATGTTGTTGTGTTTTTGTGACAAGTATTAAAAAAGATAGATTTTCACCATGTATAATTATAGGTCGTGATGTAGTCGGTAAATCATGTTTATCGGTTTGACGAACACGTATAACCCCTAATGTTAGTTTAACCTTTTATTTTATAATTATTACCCCATAAGATTGTATCATTTATTATGTTGTCGTGATTTTATGACAAATATCGAGTAAAATATTTTACACTATTTAACGAACATGTATAACTCTTAAGGTTGAAGGTGAACACCTTTAGAAGACTCATTTTTCTAAATGCAAACATTCACCAAATTTAAAAAAAAAAACATATTCCTTATGTTTGTATATTGCATCTAGGCCAAACGTCATCACCACATGACGAAACGCCATCACCACGTGGTGAAACGTCATCGTCACATGGTGAAACACTACCACCATATGGAGAAAATCCATGTGTTGATGGCGTTTGGGCTCTCAAACGTCATTTTTTGTTATACATTATATCGGCAGTTTTTCTAACCTATATCGGCGGTTTTCTAACCTATAGCATTGGTTTTTACAACCTATATAGGTAGTTTATGCCTCTATACCATTGGTTTCTGGCGATTTTTCTAATTTTTGGTGGTTTTGTTGTTTTTGACATTTTTGCATCAATACAATTATTTTTCGGACCTTTTTACAATGGTTTTTTGATAAATTTGATTTTCTAAAACTGATCAGGGTATACTCGATGAATCGCAAACAAATCTATCAAAATTCTCGATTTTTCAATGCGAACATGAAGTACCTTCATTTATATTTTAAATTAGATTTGAATTAAGTAATTAATTATTAAAATAATTGAACACTTGTTTATAAACGCATACGAACATAGTCTTGATTATGTTGTTGTGATATTATTGGATTAAAGTAAAGATTCCCGAAGCAATTCAAAACTTATTCATAAACTCGGTAAAAGTTGTCATTGATAATGTTGTTGTACTTTTGTGATAAGTATCGAGCGATACGTGTTTTCATCATATATAATTATAGGTCGTGATGGTATGATGGCCGGTAAATCTCATTTATCAGTTTTTATGTACTTACTTATTTTGTCACTCAGCCATATCTTCATGCACTTAGGCATTTTCACATACTTAGCAATTTCCATTCACTTAGTAATTTTTCAACCATTTTCTCACTTTTATGTATCTTTTTTGTCGTACACTTAGTCATTTTTAAATACTTAATCATTATACAGTTAACCAGTTTAACCATTTTCATATACGTAAACATTTTCATACATTTTACATTTTAGTTTATAAGCATATAAATATATTTTATTAAATCTAAGCCAAACGCCACTGTGAGTGACTTTTCAGGTCTAAAATGAACCAGTTGGACTCCAAACACCATTCATGAATGGTGACTTACCATTATAGGCACTAAAACCGCAGTAATAGACATTAAAATCATTGATATAGATACTAAAACCGCCACTATTGACACAAAAACCGCCGTATAGACACTAAAACCACTGAAATAGACATTAAAATTGCCGCAATAGATATTAAAATTGGAAAAGTCACCAGAAACCGCCAGTAAAGGGGCAAAACCGTAGGTATAGGTTGTAAAACCGCCGCCATAGGTTAGAAAAATTCTCGGTATAGTGTATCACAAAAAAAATGGAGTTTGAGAGCCTAAACGCCATCAGGAGGCTCTAAACGCCATCAACACATGGCGTTTCACCATGTGGTGATGACGTTTCACCATGTGGTGATGACGTTTCACCATGTGGTGACGGCGTTCCGCCATGGGGCAATGATGTTTGGTCAAGATGCAATATACAAATATGGGGAATATGTTTTTCTTTTTAAATTTGATGAATGTTTGCATTTAGAGAACGAGTCTTTTAAATGTGTTTACCTCCAACCTTAGGGGTTATACATGTTCATTAAATAGTGAAAAAATATTTTACTCGATATTTGTTATAAAATCACGATAACATAATCAATGATACGTTCTTATGGGGTAATAATTATAAAATAAAAGGTTAACTACATTGAGGGGTATACGTGTTCATCAAACCAATAAATAAGATTTACCGACTACATCACGACCTATAATTATACATGGTGAAAATCTATCTCTTTTAATACTTGTCACAAAAGTAAAACAACATATTTCATAAAGTTGACTAATCCATATATGATCGTGTGACATACATATTAATGTGTGACATATGAATCGATAAATTTAAGACATAATAGTGTGTAAAGTGATAAATTTTGTGGGGTTCACCAAAAATTACTGCCGCAACGTGCCTGCGACGAGGAGCGCCAATTGAAAAAATCATTTTTGAAGAAAAGAAATTCGGAGTAGCCACCAATCATTTTAGGGTGTGATTGATCACTCAATTTTAAAACAAAAATTTGGTCTACGAAAACTCAAAGTTGGTTCGGGAGTCATTTGTGTGTGGGGAGGGTATTAACACCCTACAACACTCATTGTTAAAATGGTTATTAAATTCAATTAAATGCTATCAAAGTTATATTTTAAAAGAATAAGGTTGAAGAAATTTATTTTTGTATGTCCTATTTGATACATTTTGTATCATAAAAATGAACAAAATAAATGACTTTTAATGGGTGGTATAAAGACAATCAAAAAAATTATTTTGTTATTTTTGTTATTTTATATTTTTTAAATCAAAGCATTATTGGAGTCACTCTCGGTATCCCAAAAATAATTTCTCACCTCGGTAGTTCGAGAAATTTGGTATCCTAATAATCTCAAAGTCCTTCATCGAATTTTTTAGTGAAAAATAATAAATGAAATTAACAAAATTTAAGTCTAATTGTTAAGATTGTAATCCACATGTATATGAGTACTAACTCTAATAATGAATGAATGAGATAATAATAACATTATAAGCAATGCACTATGACAATGATACATAAATAAATAAGAAATAGGAAGAACAAAAAAATATAAAGAAAGAGGGGGGAAAGAAAAATTAGAAATGTATGGAATGTATAGAGTAAAAAAAGATGAATAGTGTGTGAAACATATAAAGAAGATATATAAAAATATAAATTTGAAATAACACTAATGTATATTAATAAAAAAAATTAAAAAATTAAAAAATTATTTTTTAATATAATTATATTATTATAAAAATATAAATTTTCAATAACTATATTTAAATAAATTAACTTATGTAAATGCTTAATTTTATTAAAATAATATATACATACATATATACACATGTATGTGCATAATTGACATAAATATATAAATTTTGACTACATAGCTTACTAATTACTATTATTTTTTCCAATAATTGTAATTCCAATAGCAAAAAAAATTATAAACGATAGCTAGTTACACTGATTGTCACATAAAAATGATAAAAAAAATAGATTCTTTTAGACATAAATATACCTATTTTTTATTTTGGACTACTTAGCTTACTAGTTACCATTTTTCCTTTCTTCTCTTATTGGCAATCAAATAGTAAAGAAATTATCACGTATGATAACTAGTTCAAATAAGTGTCACTAATGGACCATCAATAAAACTTTCATGATAGAATATTTTTGTTTGGGATATAAATATACCCCTTTTATTTTGGACTATTTAGTTCACTAATTATCATTTTTTCTTTTTCCTTCATTGCTAGGAATAATCATGGATGGTAACTAGTTCAAACAATTATCACAAAAATGATGAACAATTTTTTTTAAAAAGAGAACAAAAGACTTGTAAGAACATAAAAAAATTTCAAAGCTTAAATATTTACATAATCTTGTATAAAGATTGTATTCTCTATTTTATACATTTTTTATGTATGAGAAATTATCACAGGGGTCTTTTCATCAAATGTACATTTTCAACCCACTAAATGGTTTATTCACATTGAGTTAATTTTACACCCTTCAAAAGCTTTATCATCATCCTCATTGATTGAGTTGATGACAAAGACATCTCATTATCAAACATGTAGAGAAATCAACAATGCATGAATATAAAACTTAAGATTAAGAGTAGGAGAAATGATAAAAAATGAACAAATAACTTATGTATGGAAAATGAAACAAAAAATATCAACTACATGAGTATGAATAAGAGAGATGATGAAGAATAATGAACAATATATATTGTAAGCTAAAGTGCAAAAAAATTAACTACCTTAATAAAAAGAATAGTAGAAAGATGAAAGTTGAAAAGAAATGAAGACTCTTTTTCTCTCTCTTTTAAAAAATCTCTTCTATTTTCTCAAGACCTCTCTTTCTCTCTCAAGACATCTCTTTCTCTCTCTAAAATCACATCTTTTTCCAATCCTCCTTTCAAGCGAAGACTTCCCCTCTATTTATAGGAAAACTTAAGTCTTCATTTTTTATTTTTAGTCATTTTGTTCTTTTTATTTTTTTTAGTTCTTGGACAATTCTTTTCTCATTTTTAGTTTATGAGCTATTTTTCAAATCATATCATAGTCTTAGACTAGTATGTGGACTCAAAAAAATTGTGTATTTTCAAAGTATTAGGCCGGATAAAATACGGTATCTACAATTACAAATACATATTAATGTAAAATGACATATTCGTAGTGGGGTATAAAGGGAATCTTGAGGGATTCACCAAAAATTAAAAAAAAATTTGGAGAGGTTCACAAAAAATGTATTTGGTTCACCAAATATGTATTAGGGTTAATCAAATACGTACAAATTAATAATTCTTAAAGGAGTTCATCAAATATGTAATAAGGTTCACCAAATACGTAGTAAGGTTCATCAAATATGTACAATTAATAATTCTTGGATGGGGTTCACCAAAAATGACTTTTTACGAATTTGGTGAACCCCAATACGCAATTGATGAACCCTAGTACATATTTGGTGAACCATTCCAAGAATGATTAATTTATTATATGTATTTGGTGAATCTCATTACATATTTGATTAATCTCACTACGTATTTGGTGAACTCCAGTAAATATTTGGTGAACTCCTCCAAGAAATATTAATTTATACATATTTGGTGAACTCCTCCAAGAAATATTAATTTATACATATTTGGTGAACCTCATTACGTATTCGGTGAACTCCACTACATATTTGGTGAACCTCACAACGTATTTGGTGAACCCCTCCAAGAATTATTAATTTATATATATTTGGTGAGTTTCATTACGTATTTGGTGAACCCCACTATGTATTTGATGAACCCCTATGTATTTGGTGAACCTTTTTAAGATTTATTAATTTATACGTATTTAGTGAATCTCATCATGTATTTGGTGAACCTCTATACATGTTTGATGAACATCAGTACATATTTTGATGAAACCCTTCAAGATTTATTAATTTATAAATATTTAATGAACCTTAGTACATATTTATTAAATCCTATTATATATTTTATAAACTCTAATACGTATTGAGAAAAAAAATAATTTGCCGGCATCAATGCCGGCGTTGTAAAATTTTCCAGAAAAAACTAGATTCATTTCCTTCTTTCTTGGTCAAAGTAAACTGTATGCATTTCTTGGCTGCCAAGTCTACAACTTTGCTAAAGCCACCTACTGCCGTTTGCCGATATTTTTTTGAGTTAAATCTGATTCATATCATCAAATTATTAATTTAGCATCGTATACCTCATGTTTTAAAATTAGCCAAATTGATCCCACTCTAGCAATGCTAAATCATTTGATGACAATTCGGTTAAAGCACCAACCTCTTCAGATTTTCTCATTCCTCTTATCAGAAAAACTCAACTACAATCTATCCATATGAGAAACACTTCAAAGATTGAGAATGAAGAAGTGATGAGACTGAGAGCAATCGATATGCTCATTGAGGAAATCTATTTGGGGCTTGGGGAAAAAGTTTTTGGGATTTAGGATTTAATTTTTTAAGTCAAAAAGTGAAATGAAAAATAAGAAAAGTAAACTAATTCTAGGCTCAATTTAACGTCCTTTAGAATGCAGGGATGAATTTGGCTAATTTTAAAACATGAGGGGTATATGATGTTAAATTAATAGTTTAGTAAGTATAAATTATTAACTCTTAAAATTTTAAGGGTGAATTAGATTTAATCCTACTTTTTTCTGTGTTAAAGTTTACAAGTTAAAAAATAATGAAAAAAAATCACTCTCACTCATAAACTCATGATATACTTATAGGAGCTTGAATTCTTCTTACTCTTGAAGCTTGAGTCGTCGTGATCATCGTCCACCCTCGCTGGAGGTTCTCTTGTGTTCACCTCCGATCGAACCTCTCGCACCATTTAAGGTCGTCGACTACTTCTACTGTCATCTTTGCATGTAATAAGTGGGTGTTGGGGTGCTTCAGACTTTGCTCAAATATAAGGTCGAGTGGCGCTGTGTTGAATCAGATATGGTGAACCTTGGGAATCAACTGCAGCATGAAGGGGGTTTTGCGGAGGTTGTATATTATGGTTGTCAAGTTCGTTCACGGTCAGTGCTCTGAGCTAGGGTTTGGGGTGCACCAAACCCCGGTCTCATAAGATGGCTATGTTTCTAGTAGCAGATTGTCGCTGCGTACCTCGATGTGTGCGTTTAAGGTTTGATAAGTCCGAGTTGATGTCTTTGCGTAGGTTGGGTTGATATTATGTATACGTTTTTCCTTTGCCTGCTTGTAGGTTGTTCCAATTTTGTTCGTTCTGCGTATGTGATACCTTTCTGGTTTAGTTCCTACTCTGTAACAGTTTGGTGTGTACCAAACCCAGATCTCATAAGATGGACATGTTTCCAGTAGCAGTTTGTGGTTGCATAGCTCTCAAAGCATTAGTTTAATGTGTATGGCTTTGTTATTTTACAATATAGTGATGATTGTAATGTTAAATGTGATTTTTGAGTTGTCTGGCACTATAGTGTTGTTTGTGTTGAAGAAAGAGAAACAGAAAGTACAGCCTCAGAAGGAAAATCTTCATCACACGCAAAAGAGGGAAACAGAACAGAGACTTTCACCAAACACAGTGGGTGTCTCACCATTTCGGAAAAAAATGATCATAGGCATCCGTTGGAGACCATAGGCAACCGTTAGAGATTATATGTATATATACATCACTTACTCATTGTAAAGTATCAGTATTATCAAAAAGAAATCAGAACAAGAAGTTCATCATCTTTCTTTAAGATCAGAACACTAAAGGTTCATCATTTCTACATGGTATCAAAGCAAAGATTCTGAGAACCAACACATACAACAGTATGGCAGAACCATCGACCGCCGGCCAGCTTCACCACCACGACACCAATCCCAGACTGACCTCCATCATGCTTATTGGCCACAACTACATACCGTGGGCCAGGACAGCTCGGGTGAGCCTGAAAGGAAGAGGCAGACTGGGTTTCGTGGACGGCAGTAAGCCAAGGCCAGACCGAAACTCAAAGGAATGGGACATCATGGACAGCTAGGTAATGACCTGGATAACTAATTCAATAGAACCAAAACTCAGTGAAATCTTTTGTTTTTGTGAAACAGGACAAGAACTCTGGGAAGAAATCCGGAGCAATTATTGTGAACAAAACAATTTCGCGCAAGTCTTTGAACTTAAACGAGAGATCTCCCAAGAAAAATAGGGGGACAGATCAGTACCGGACTTGACCGGGTTTTTAAAATCTAAGTTCAAAGAACTCGAAACCCTAAGACCGATGACCACTGACCTGAAGGAACTCCAAGAACGGGCTGAACAGGATATGGTGTTCCATTTCTTGACGGCTCTCGACTCAAGCTACGAGGCGTTCCAGGCTCAGATCTTGATCTCGACGGAGAAGCCAACTTTTGCCACGGTCTCAGCCATGGTTCAAAGAGAAGAAACCAGGCAACGAGTGATGAGTACCAGAGATGACAAGGCGGAGGCACTAGCCATGGCAACCCACGGCTCCCTCCGAAACCCTAACCCTAGGGAAGGGGGAAGGCACCACGGACAGCCAGGCGAGCCGGTGAAGTGCAGCCACTGCCGATAGGAGGGGCACACCCACGACCGGTGCTGAAACCTGCATCCTCATCTCCGGCAGAACCAGAGAAAGTTCCAGAAGGAGCGCGGGAATGACAAGCGAGGGGGCTCCACGAAGAATGACGAGCGAGGGGGCTCTGCAAAAACATTCCTCTTTTATACCGAGGGTTTCAGCGGAGCGGGTTACGGGTCGCGACCCGACCGAGACCGCAGAGCCCACATGACAGACGGACCCGGTTTGGGTAATGGGTACTGACCCGACCGAATGGAGGAAATGGACAGATCTGGATCCGTTAGAGCATATCTGCACACAGACAACAACGCACAAATGGCTACACTGCTCAAACAATTCGGAGAATTTTTGTATGATACCTCAGGTTCATCTATCTGCAATACTGTCAATTATTTTTCTAAATCTGCAATTTTTTGTCATAACTTAGAACACTAGATAATAGACTCTGGTGCCTCAGACCACATGACTCATAACACAAAAAACCTACACAGTCTCACTAAATTAGAAAAACCACAACACGTGACGGTAGCCAATGGAAATAAAGTTCCAATTTTTGGCATAGGGTCCACCACACTTTTCACAAAAACCATTAACAACGTACTTTGTCTACCCAATTTTAACTCCAATCTCTTATCCGTTAGTAAAATAACCAAAGACTTAAACTGCAATGTTACTTTTTCACCTGACAAAGTAATTTTTCAGGATCGAGTCACCGGGAGGAAGATTGGTGAAGGGAAATTTAGAAACGGTCTGTACTACTTAGAAGATACCGACAAAAGATACCTTTCCACCTCCAGTACAGTACAAAAAGACAAAATATTACACTGGAGATTCGGTCATCCCTCTGACAAAATCCTAAACAAATTACTCGGTTGTAATTCAGACTCTAGCAGTTGCTCAGTTTGCAAACTCTCAAAACAAACCAGGTTACCCTTTCCACTATCTAGTAGTACGACAAAACGATGTTTTGAATTAATTCATTCTGATGTTTGGGGACCCACCCCAGTTGATTCATATAATAAATTCATATATTTTGTTACATTTATTGATGATTTCTCTCGCACCACATGGTTATATCTTTTGAAATCAAAAAATTAAGTCTTCAATCATTTTCAAGAGTTCAACAATTTAGTTGAAACTCAATTTGAAATAACCATAAAAATCTTTAGGTCTGACAATGGAACCGAGTATACTAACAACATCTTTTTTGAGTTTTTTAAACAAAAGGGTATACGACATCAAACCACATGTATCCACACCCCACAACAAAATGGTGTCTCAGAACGTAAAAACCGACACCTTCTTGAAATGACTAGGTCTCTCCTCCTCTAAAACAACGTACCCAAAAGATATTGGTCCGATGCTATACTCACAGCAACCTAGCTCATCAATCGGTTACCCAGTGTAAAATTGCATCTGAAAAGCCCTCTAGAAATTCTCAAGGGTAGGAAAATTAACCTAGATCATATACGAGTATTCGGATGTACATGCTTCGTACACATTCCAAGACTTGATAAATTGGACAAAACCTCATTCAAAACCCTATTTTTGGGGTATTCCACTAAGAAAAAAGGGTATAAGTGCTACGACCCAATAAACCATAAACTCTACATCTCGCGAGATGTACAATTTTTAGAACTAGAATCCTATTACCCAAAGGACCCCGACAACCATAACCACCACCAAACGTTTTCGCTACCTAACAGTATTATTTCCTCTGATATCATAAGACAGGAACAGGATACCGCATCAACCGCACCTGGAAAAATTACCTCAGGGGGAGCAACTGATGAGGCAATTGTCACTGATGAAGCAGTAATCATAAGAAAGTCAACAAGGCAAACTCAACCCCCAGCAAGATTAAAAGACTACATGTCTCATCAGGTTCTATACCCTATCCAAAATTTCCTATCTTATGATAAAATCTCTAACATCTACAGAGCATACTTGAGAAAAATTGATGAAACAGTTAAGCCAAAGACCTATCAAGAAGCCCAACTCGACCCCAAATGGAGAAAGGCGATGAATGAAGAACTTCTAGCCTTGGAAAAGAATGACACTTGGGATATAATCCCACTACCCAACGGGAAGAAACCTGTAGGATGTAAATGGGTCTACAAGACCAAATACAACAGCAATGACACTATCGAAAGATATAAATCCTGACTAGTCGCCAAGGGCTTTACTCAGACATATGGAGTGGATTACCAGGAAACGTTCACTCCAGTGGAAAAAATGAACACGATCTGAGTGTTACTATCTGTTGCCACCAATCTCAGCTGGGAACTATATCAAATGAATGTAAAAAAAATGCATTCCTCCAAGGAAATCTACAAGAAGAAGTATCTATGTCCCTACCTCCAGGACACGAGAAAACAACGCACTCATCCATGGTATGTAGATTAAAGAAGGCTATCTATGGCCTGAAACAGTCACCAAGGGCATGGTATGGAAAATTAAGCTTGTCTCTTTTAAAAATTAACTTTGTCAAAAGCTCTGCAGACTCATCTATGTTCGTCAAACACACGAACAACTCCACCACCATCGTTTTAGTCTACGTAGATGACATTATCATCACCGGAAATAACCACGATGGAATATGGAATGTTCAACAATTTCTAAAAGGGGAGTTTGATATTAAAGATCTAGGAAAAGTGAAGTACTTCCTAGGGATAGAAATAGCTCACTCGAAAAAAAGGATAGTTTCTATCTCAAAGAAAATATATCTTAGACTTGTTAAAAGAAACAGGCATGATAGGGGCAAAACCTGCTAGCACACCAATGAAAACCAACATGAAAATAGGACTTAATGATAGCAAACGATTAATTGATATAGGCCAATATCAGAGACTAGTAGGAAAACTAATTTATCTAATGGTTACAAGATCAGATATCACTTTTACAGTTAGCGTTATCAGTCAATTCATGCACGCACCCTGCACAAATCACCAGGCAGCCGCAGAAAGGGTACTCAGATACCTTAAAGGAACACCCGGTCAAAGGATATGGATGAAGAGAACCGGGGCAAACTTCGTAGTTGGATACACTGATGCAGACTGGGCAGGTAGTTATGATAGAAAATCTACAACTAGCTTCTGTGTCTTTGTAGGTGGAAATCTAGTAACCTGGAAGAGCAAGAAACAAATAGTTGTAGCAAGATCAAGTGCAGAGGCAAAATACAGAGCCATGGCCTCCACTGCTAGTGAACTCACATGGATTAGACATCTCCTTCAAGACATGAAGGTTGAGATAACAAAAATGATAGAGATGCACTGTGACAACCAAGCAGCACGTCATATTGCAATGAACCCCGTTTTTCACGAGAGAACCAAACACATTGAAGTGGACTGTCACTTCATAAGAGAGAAGGTACAGTCGGGAGAAATCACCATTCTTTTTGTACGTAGTGAAGACCAGCTGGCCGACATTTTCACCAAAGCTCTCGACAAAAATAACTTCCAAAGAATACTTAACAAGTTGGGCTCGATCAACCTATATGAACCCAACTTGAAGGGGAGTGTTGAAGAAAGAGAAACAGAAAGTACAGTCTCATAAGGAAAATCTTCATCACAGGCAAAAGAGGGAAGCAGAACAGAGACTTTCACCAAACACAGTGGGTGTCTAACCATTTCTAGAAAAAACGATCATAGGCATCAGTAGGCATCCGTTGGAAATCATAGGCAACCGTTAGAGATTATATGTATATATACATCACTTACTCATTGTAAAGGATCAGTATTATCAATAAAAAATCAGAACAAGAAGTTCATCATCTTTCTTTAAGATCAGAATACTAAAGGTTCATCATTTCTACAGTTTGTATGCTGGTACTCTTTGGGTTGACTTTTATATTGCATAAAATATTATCTATTTACATAAATGGTAGGTATTTGTTTATTGTTGACTTTTATATTTGAATACCTTTGGTGTAACTATTATCATTGCTTATAGAGGGGACAGTAAGCTAAAATTCAAATGATTAGATAACGAAAATAAGTATGACTTTAGGTTTTTTAGTTATAAACAATGGGGGTCATATTGTAAATATTTTACTTCAATTTTAGGAGTATTTTCTCAAAATCTTACTTTAAGACAGCAACTTGTGGCGTGAGCGAAGCACCTGAAACAAACCTACTCCTTCATAAAAAGAGAGAAAATTTTGAACACCTCCTAAATGATTTATTGATTGATTGGGGTTCACTTCACACCTTCAATTATAATTTAATTAATTACCTAAATAAACGAGTAAATACACCGTTATTTTGATAAATCATAAGGGAACATTTTTTATAGAAGGAAGGAGAATGAACAGTTCAACTGTCGTGGAAGTTGTAGATGTAGAAAATCGACTAGATTCACATTAGAATCAATGATCATTTGGGGCCTTTCAGAAGTAAATATTTTATTGAGGTCAAGTAGCTCCATCCTGAGTTTCCACGATGTCTGCTTATTGCTTACTTCTTAGTTGCTAGGAACTTGTGTGAAAGTTGTGGATGTCTCTTATTTATTTCGTAGTCTTGCCTAAGACATTGATGTGATTTTTTTTTACAAGGATTAGCAGTAAGATGTGGATGTTGCCTGTGAGATAGTTCAACCGAGGCGGCTACTTTAACGAAAGAAAAAAAAAACAGATTTCATTACCATAACCAAGGTGGCTATTGATCATCAGCACGTAAATACATATAATAGGTAAACTGATAAATTGCTCACGGCTCCAAGAAATTACTCAAAAAATCGATTCCAAAGGCCAAACCCAATACTTCAATTTCGAAATTTCGATGCAATTTCCGAAGCTGAGACCACCCTTTTCTCTCTCCAATAAATCATTTGACTCTATAGCCTAATTCTAGTATTGACCAACGGGGAAAAACCCCTCTAACTAGATAAATGAATGAAAACTCATCCGAAATTAGTGAGGTTTTTCACGTACTTATACGAAGATAATTTTATCTGGTACGTCTTCTAAAATGATTTGAAATCAGATCATATGGGATGAAATCTGAGGAGCAGCAAGTGCTGAGCACTGACTTGTTCAAGCTGAAGCCACGGGGACAAGTCCTAGGAGCACCAAGGGACAAGGACTATCTTGTCCAAGGCAAAACCACTTAGGATGAGGCCGAGGAGCACCAAGTGACGAGCATCGCCTCTCATTCTAGTGAAATCACTGAGGACGAAGTCCCTACAAACTCGAGGATAATGTCCCCACAAACTTGAGGACGAGCCCCCCATAAACTTGAGGACTAGTTCCCGACAAACTCGAGGATGAGGTCCCCATGAATCCGAGGACGAGGTCCTCACAAACTTAAGGACCATATCCATCCTTAAACGTATGAAATCAAGGATGAGCTTAGTCTTAGTGTAGAGGTTCAAGTAGTAGGAGATTGTCCTCAATGTAACTGAAGATCAAGACTGAGGCCAAATGAACTCCATATTTTGTTTAAATCCAAAGAAGAGGAAAAATACACTCAAATAGAAGGAAAATCCTTAGGAGAAAAAAGTTTTTGCCTCTCTCAAACTCAACTTATAGACCAAGGCGTGAACCAAGCGAGGAGGACGGAGTGTCATCAATGACACTAAATGCACCTCCACCAATCAGGGGCCAAGTAAATGGTGAACATACGAAGAAGCTCATCACCTGAGAAATCAATCAACTGACTGTTTTAAGGTATCATCAAGAGCATTAAATATGGGTAGTTCAATGAGGGCCAAGATGGTATCTTGCCAAGACAAGGACATGTTAATCTGATACCACATGTCATCAACAATACTAGAATAATATGACTCTAATTCATTAACTCATGATGTATTTATAGGATCTTGAGTTCCTCTTCCTCTTGGAGCTTGACTTGACGTGGTCATCGTCTGCCGCCACTGGAGGTTCTCTTCTGATCGAACCTCTCACAGCATTTAAGGTCATCGACTACTTCTATTATCACTGTTCCATGTAATAAGTTGGTGTTGGGGTGCTTAAGAATTTTCTCAGATATAAGGTCGGGTGACGTTATTCTAAATCAGATGTGATTAACCTCGAGAGTCGACTACAGTTTAAGGGGGTTTTGAGTTGAAAAGTTGATTTTTTGTCACTTTCCGTTAGTTGTTTAATGTGCGTGGATTTGTTGTTTTACAATATAGTGTTGATTGTAATGTTAAACGTGGCTTTTGAATTGTCCTGCACTATAGTGTTGTTTGTATATATGGGGTAAGTCCTTGTATAGTGTATATTTTTAGCGGACTTTTATATTTACATAAAATATGTTTCCATAAATTGTAGGCATTTGTTTATTGTTAACTTTTATATTTACAAATTTGATTACCTTTGGTGTAACTATTATTATGCAGTAAGCTAAAATTCAAATGATTAGATAACGAAAATAAGCATGACTTTGGGTTATTTAAGTTATAAACAATGAGGGTCATATTGTAAATATTTTACTTAATTTTAAGAATATTTTTCTCAAAATCTTACTTTAAGACAACAACCTGTGGAGTGTGGAACTGTTGAAAAAATTCAAACATATGGGATTAGGTGTGCAAAATTAAATGTGTTATATAATATTTGAATAAGTTTAATTAAAGTTATCAAATTAAGAAATTAAAATTCTTAAACTTCTGGGTACAGTTATCATGAAACTAATGTGTAGATACAAGAAATGGTATTTTAATTTGTTGAATAACTAAATTAGAAATATTAATAGTTATTAACTGTTCAGATATTTAAAAGGATTATGTTCCCTAAATTACACAAACAATTTAATTTTTTTAAACCATTATTTATATAATCATTCAAGAGAGAATCTTAGAGAAGAACTCAAGGATTTGTGTCAATTTGGAAGATCCGATCCGCACTTTGTCATTCAATTATCCATGAAATCAGTTGAGTGTTTAGCAATCAAGTTCTCCACATCGTTTGCTCGTTGAAATCAAAATGGAATATGTATATAAGATTAAAGTTTGATGAATTTCCATAAACATGCCGATCTTATGGGTTATAGTGTATATATAGCGTGTTTAGTTATGCTTAATAAACTTAATAAGTGATATCAGAGACTGTTATGATTGATTTTTTTGACGGAGATTAAAATTTGAAGATTGGGAGAAAATCTAAAATTATGGTTCAAGGGTCTAAAAATTTATAGATTTTGATCTTTTCATATTTTTTATGAATAATTGATATGCAAGTATGATTATATTGTGTGAATTCCATATCCATGTTGATTTTTGAAGATTCACTGTGTAAAATCAAGATTAAGAAAAAAAAGAGAGTAGCGTGAAAACCAGTGAAGGAAACTGCTAAAGAATTTCGGAAAAGACGAGGATTTGGCAGTTATATAGTGCTATGCAGTACAGTACCAGTACTTGGAAAATATGCCGTACTGTACCGGTAAAGGATAATTATTCCCTACTTCGTGGAATATACAGGAACATTTTTTTTTTCCGTTTTGCGGTACCATACAGAAACATAGAATTTTATTCCCTCCTTCACGGTATGGTACTGTAGCACTGCTACAGTGATACGAAAATTGATTTGGTTGATTCAATTTAATTAAAGTGGTTTCTGTTTCAATTAAATTCAATTATTTTGATATATTTTTATGAATTAATTATGATTATCGAACACTCTAAATGAGTTAATTGAAGCAAGATCAAGATGTCACTAAAATGATCTCTCTTGTGTAAATTATTCATGAGGGAGTTTGATGTTTGTGTGTGTAGATTAATGCGGGTATTAGCCGGTCCAAAAGAAGGTTAATATTTGATCGAATTATATACAAATGTGTGATGATAAATATGTGACGATTATAAGGTTTTACATGTAAATAATAAATCGATCCAAAGATAAATTTATTATTTGACATGAATTATTGTCAGTGTTTGATCATTTACAATAAGAGTACCACTTACACTTAATATTATTGTCCAAATACTTGATATTAATATTGTGCTAGGTATCTTGAGAAAGGACAAACCAATTATTTGAATTTGTTAAATACTATGGCTAGCTTTTGATATGAGTATATTTGGATAATTCTTGTTCTATTTACAGCTAATATGACTACGATATCTGTTAACCTCAAAAACATTCCCATTTTGATTGGGACCAACTTTAAGAATTGGAAAGAAAACATGTTGATTGTTCTTGACTCCATGGATCTGGACCTTACACTCAGGATGGACGAACCCGCCCCTCTTACGGCTGAAAGTTTTTCTAGTGCTAGGAAGAACTTTGAGAGGTGGGATCGGTCAAACCGCATAAGTCTGATGAAAATGTCTGACATTGCTTCAAAACATAAGGCACTCAAGCTCGATCTATCAGATTACTTGATCGTACATTTTGGTATTGATATATTTTCTTGCACAATACAGTCAGTTTAAAATCAATTATAACTATCAGAAGGAGAAATAGACTCTCAATGAGCTCATTTCATATTGTATTGCTGAGAGACAAAACAGAACCCTTAAAGATATGGTGAGTAGTATGATTAGTCATTTTACCTTATCAGAATCACTTTAGGGAGAGGCATTAAAGATAACAATTACATCCTTAATCGAGTACCAACTAAAGTAGCTGCCAAACCACCTTATGAGCTTTGGATAGGTAAAAAGTCTAGTCTGAAGCATTATATTGGTTATTTTGAGCGATTTGGGGATGTCCAGCTGAAGCAAAGCCTATAGGCCAAATGAAAAAAAAAATTAGACTCTAAAATAGTGATAAACTATTTTATTGGTTATTCTGAACGATCAAGAGGCTACACGCTTTATGATCTCACGCTAAGGAATATTTTTTAGATGGAAACTGCAACATTTTTTCAGGATGTTGAGTTTGGGGGGAGAAATAAAGCAAGGCACATTGTCTTTAAGGAGGAATCATCTTCGATTCCTACTACAGCCACTATTTCTGACAGTGTGTAGGTTTCAATTCCTCTTATTGATTAAGAAGTGGATCTAGAACCACAACAAGACAATATCAAACAACTCCACATTCAAGTTAAGGTTAATATTCCATAAGAACAAACTCAACAACCTCAAGAAGCAATGCTACTAAGAAGATACATAAGAGAAATGAGAAGTGCAATTTCATATGGTTATGTGGTTTTTTTCCAAGAAAATGGGAAAACTAATGAATTGGTATAAGATGATCCAATCAACTTCCACCAAGTCATGCAAGATATTAATTCTCAAAAGTGGATTGAGGTTATGAATGAAGAGTATAAGTCTATGCAAAATAATCAAGTTTGGGACATTGTTCCTTTACCTGAAGGTAAGAAGCTCATTGGTTGTAGATGGATATTTAAAACCAAAATAGATTCAAAAGGTAATGTGGAAAGATATAGGACTCGTCTTGTAGCTAAAGATTTTACTCAAAAAGAAGGTATTGACTTTAAAGAGACTTTCACTACAGCTTCATTGAAAGACTATTTTAGAATAATTATGACGCTTGTTGCACATTTGATCTTTAGTTGCATCAGATGGATGTGAGAACTATGTTTCTTAATAAAGACATTAATAAAATGATTTTGTGGTGCAATAAGAAAATTTTATGGTCGGAGATTCAAGGAATGTGGTTTGCAAACTAACAAAATCAATCTATAAGTTAAAACAAGCTTCCTGTCAATGGTACCACAAATTTCATCAAATAATCATCTCATTTGGTTAAAGCAAATATTGTTGATGATTGCAGCATAAATTCTGTGAGAGTATGTTGATATTCTTGGTTTTGTATGTTGATGATATATTACTTACCAGTAATGATTTAGGTATGTTGCACGAGACCAAAATATTTTTTTTATAAGAGTTTTGAAATGAATGATCTTGGTGAACCTTCTTTTGTTTTAGAGATCTAGATGCATTGAGATCGTTGTCGGGGTTTTCTTAGATTATTACAAAAGAACTATATAGGAAAAGTTCTTAAAAGGTTTGGCATGCGAGATTGTAAAACAGATGACACTCTTGTCGCTAAAGGAGATAAGTTTTGTCTCAATCAGTCCCCGAAGAATAGCCTTGAAACTAAAGAAATGCAGAAGATTCCTTATGCATCTATTGTCGGGAGTCTAATGTATGCTCAGGTATGTACGCGTCCAGACATTATGTACATCATTTATGTGTTAGGTAGATATCTTAATAACCCAAGGATGTGCATTTGAGAGAATTTCATGGATGCCCGTCAGAGCACGATAACGTAATTTCCTTTTGCCTTTTCATTTTGTTTAACCTCTTACTTTCCCCCTTTTAAGTTATGAATATTGTAATTAGGGGTGTTCAAATTTGTTCGGCTCAGAATTTTGGTGCTTTTCGAACCAAACTAAACCAAACTCAAACATTAAATTCATATTATTATTATTATTATTATTATTATTATTATTATTATTATTATTATTATTATATTTTTTATAAAACCAAAACAAAACTTTAATTTTACATTATTTTTTTCACTAATATCATTTAAAAATTATATAAAAATTATTTTTAATTAATAATATCGAACCAAAGAACCGAAACAAAACTCACGGTTCAGTTCAGTTCGATTTTATCACTGAACCAAGGTTTCGGTTCGATTTTTTTTTTCAAAAAACTGACCGAACCGAACCGTGAATACCCCTAAATGTAAATAGGTCTTAGTTGGGACTTAGGTTCTCATTGACATTCAAAGCTCAACTATTATGCTAAATCAACCCCAATCGATAACCAAGCCGCTTCAGAGTAAGAGTGTTCACAGTTCAGTTTTTAAAGCAAAAATTGTAATGAGCTTTAGATGGTTTTTAAGTGCATTACTAAAATTTTAATGAGTTTTTTAATATGATTCTTTTTTTTCTTTAAATTTTGTCCATGTGGAGTTTTTTCAATTTGATTTTTTGAGTGAAAATTAAGTTTTTTTAATTTTTGTACTTGCAAAGTTTCTATAATTACATCATTAAAAAATTTACAAACCAAACACGGTAATCTTGTATTCTCATTAATCTACTGTAAAATTACAATTCATTATTGTAAAGGATTTTTTTGGTATGGAAAACTCTTTAATAAAGAATAATAAACATAATAATTTAGAAAGAGAATGAGAGAGTAGAGACACCATTATTTATGTGAAAAACCCATAAAAGGAAGAAAAATCACGGGAAAAACTATGATATTCTCTTGTATTTTGTGGAGGTTTGTGTTTCTTAGGTCTGTGTTTTTTTGTTGTTGTTACATATGACTCTATTTATAGGCTTTCAATCATTTACACAGAATCTGATATAACTTATCTAATTCTATCTAAAAATATGATCAACAGAATATTTCACTGAGATCTAACTTATCAACATTAACAACTTAAGTAAATTTGGCAGTTTGATAAATCTAATGGTCTTGATTAACTTATTTTTGGATTGCCACATTGGCAAGCCATGTACTTTCGTCTGATTGGTCTCTTCTTCACAATCGTATGGTTGATCTTACGATTCTCATTCTATCTTCTCTTCGATGAAATCTTCGGTCTAGATCTTACCACGTGTCATGTGAAATTTTATCTGTTCTTTGGCCCCCATTACACTCAACGAAATTTTATTCGTTGAGGTGTAATGATTTGTCTTTTCTTATTCTGATGTTACGCCTGCCCATTTATGTTCTCACGTGCTTCTTGAAAACATGCGACGTTGTTTTTCCACGTAATATTTTTATTGTCCATTGTCAGTGGTGGTTTCTCGTTTTCTTTCTGACATTATGTTTCCCTGTTCTCGTTCACAAATGCTTTGCAGTTGTCGAGCAATTTTTTTTGTCGATGATGATTACTTCTTCTTCATTTACTGTTATATCTTTATGTTCCTTTAACTACAGACTCATTGATAGAGTTTTTTTCATCTCTTAATTTTCCATTTTTCGTCTCTCGTGCCTTAGGATTTGTGACTAAAATGTTATACAAGAATAATACCATAATAATTTATTGAAATGAGTAAGGAGCGAGTGTACCATTTCATAATTGCATCGCATGCGTTTGAGTTTGATATTCCATATTTGTTAGTAGAGTTTTTACTGTTTCCTTGTTTTCTTTTTCCTTCTCTCGTATCGTATTTTCCTTTGTGCTTCTGCTTTGAACAATATGAATTATTCTGTTTGTGCAATTTTTAATCTATTGAACCCCCTTTTGTTGTTTTAATTCAAAGGCTTAGCAAAATTTGGGGATCAAAAACTGGGACTGGGCCGACTTCAAGCTTTCAAGGAAATTGGTTCTTAAATATTTAGGAAACTTTTGTCTCCCAGTTCTCTTGAGAATAACTATGTTCTTTTGTGAAATCTATACCTGAGGATAAAACTTTAATTTTTTTTATGATATACATGTTTTCTCAAGGACTAAGGTCTAAATAAAGAACCATGGCTCCATCTTCATTCTGAGAGAATGAATTACGAACTGTCATTTTCTTTTGAAAGAAATACTTAGGTTTAAATAAAGAATCATAGCTTTATTTTCATTCTGAGAGAAGGAATTAAGAATTGGCATTTTCTTTTAAGAGGGGGGTCTAGGTTCAAATAAAAAGTTATGGCCTTGTTTTCATTTCCTTCTAAGAGCAGCGACCGTCGACACTCTCAAGAACTTAGGCTTCTTTCGTAGAACCATGACCCCGTTTTGATTATCTATTGGTTCATCGATATAGTTTTCCTATTTCCTTTCCTTTATTCCGCTTTACACTTTTTGATTTTGTATTTCTCAATTTCTCCTTTTCGATTTTCTTTTTCTGCTTTTAACTTTTTCTTTCCTTTTCTCGCTTCTTTTTCCTGTAATCCTAGCCTTCCAATTCTAAAATGTTGAAGTCGCGACCTTCATTTACTTGTCCTTCTTTTCTCGACCTTTCTTTACTCAACTTTTCTTTACTAGCATTTCTTTACTCAATTTTTCTTTACTGGCATTTCTTTACTCAGCTTTCCTTGCTTGACATTTCTTTACTCGGCTTTCCTTTCTTGACTTTTCTCTACTTAACTTTCTTTTCTTGACATTTCTTTACTCAGCTTTCCTTTCTTGGCCTTTCTTTACTGTCTTTTTTTACTCAGTTTTTCTGTTATGTCTTTCTTTACTCAGCTCAGTCTTTCTACCTTTCTTTACTCAACTCAGCTTTTCTTTTCACTTTTCTTTACTCGACTTTTCTTTGCTGCATTTTTTTACTCAACTCAGTCTTTCAGTCTTTCTTTACTCATCTCAGCCTTTCTTTTCACTTTTCTTTACTCGGCTTTTCTTTTCTGCCTTTCTTTTCTCAGCTTTTCTTTCTTTTCACTTTTCTTTACTCGACTTTTCTTTACTCAGCTTTTCTTTACTCATCCTTTCTTTTCTTAACTTTTCTTTTTTTCCTTTCTTTACTCAGCTCTTCTTTTTTTTCACTTTTCTTTACTCGACTTTTCTTTTTCAACTTTTCTTTTCTACCTTTCTTTCGCTGCTTTTCTTTCTGCCTTTCTTTACTCAACTCAACATTTCTCCCTTTTTTACTCAGCTCAACCTTTGTTTTCACTTTTCTTTACTCAGCTTTTCTTTTCTGTCATTCTTTACTCGACCTTTTTTTTACTTGATCTTCCTTTACCTGATTTTTCTGTTCCAAAATTCTTATTTCCTTCCTTTTTTTTTCTTTGGTCGAAGCTTCCATGGTGGTGACGTTTCATTGGCTACGATATTGTCCCTTGCGATTGGTGACGACGACGGTCGTTACCTTAATTTTCTAGATTCAGTCCTCGACGAATAACAATAATTTTTTTAAACTCATTCTCAGCCATTTTTCTATTTCTTTCCATATTTCCTTTTCCGTTTCTACTTCCAACTCGTTCTGCTTCCGGTTCCGTTGTTGAGGGGGCGTTTGGTTTGGTTTTGAGCATTTTGGGAAGGGATTTCTTGAGTTTTTTCTCATCTCCCAATGAAAACACCAAACTGTAAATAATTTTTTAGTACGGAAAACCCTTTACGAAAGAATAATAAAGATAATAATTTAAAAAGAGAATGAGAGAGTAGAAACACCATGATTTATGTGAAAAATCCTTACATGGAAGAAAAATCACAGGAAGAACTATGATATTTTCTTATATTTTGTGGATGTCTGTGTCTCTTAGGTCTATTTTTTTATGTGTTACATATACCTCTATTTATATGCCTTCAATGAGTTACACAAAATCTGATACACTTTATCTAATTCTAAAAAATATATGATCAACAGAATATTTCACTGAATCTAACTTATCAACATTAACAACTTAAATAAATCTTGACCGTCTGCTCAATCTAATAGTCATGATTAACTTTTCTTTGGATTGTCACGTTGGCAAGCCATGTACTTTCGTATGATTGGTCTCTCTTCATAATTGTCTAGTTGATCCTAAAATTCTCATTCTATCTCCTTTTCGATGAAGTTTTCGGTCTAAATTTTATCACACGTTATGTAAGATTTTATTTGTTAAATTACCAAACTACTAATATGTCAGCCATAGTATAAAATTTTAGACAATAGTAAGTGCTCATCTGAACGAAACTTCTGGACCTGCTTCTAATCTAACTGATACTCAGTTGGGTGATAAATTTAATAATCCAAAACAAACCCATGTCAATTTACATGTATAAATTTTGGTATTCTTGGCCAAACGGGAATATATGATATCAGAAAATGAGCACTGGAATATGGATTATATTCTCATTTCAGATGCGATATACCTAGAAACCCATGTACTCTTCCAATAAAATATAGTTTTTTCCAAAATTTAAATTTGACAATTTTGTTGCTTATGACCATTATTTGATGGAAAATAATGAATTAGGTCGAGTTTTCAGCGCGAACGGTAAAAATGATCAGAAAACTTTATACGTCTGTGTGATTTCATTAATAAATTATTACTCCGGTCATTTTTTTTTTAAAAAAATATTTTCCGATCATTTCTGTTGATATTTTTACTGTTATTACTTATTTTGACCCATGGCTGCCTATCTGGACTATTTATTGGCCCAGTCCATCTCTTTTGGGCTCATTTGATGCGGACCCTTCTCATTCTCTCTCTCTGCCTTCTTTTTCTCTCGAACAATAGATGAAAACGGTTCTGACTTGGCCATCTTAATCACTTATTATATGTTTCAAATATTAAACATTTTCATTTGTCCAATTACAAAAAGAAAAGAACACACATTTATTTGTAAAATGGAAACATTAGAAACTGGATTAGTTTAAGATGATGAAATCTTTAACTATGACTCTTTGGGCTAAAAATACTGATTGAACAAATGAGCTTAAAAATAGCCTAAAACAACCGAACTTTTCTCCATAAAAGAAGCAAACAAACAAGGAGGGAATACAATTGCAAACTCTACTTTCTCCAAATCGCAAGTGATTTCCAACTGTCCATATGCATATATCACATGTGCCAGTTGATCAAACTATTGGACCCCAATCGTTTTTAATTTTTTTAATTACATTTTATTCAAAATTTCTGTCTTAAAGTTTGATTTAACGGTCCAACTAAGCCCAGCAAGCAGATACTATGATCCCAACTAATACTTTGTTTTCATGTAACGTAATATAATATATCTTAGGCCATGGTCTAAGCTTTCTTAAAGGTCACATATGATATTTGATTATATTCCTTTGCCCTGAACCTAACATGAAATGGTGTGCTGTTCACTTGCTAAACCGAAAAGACTGCTTTCTTGGAGAACTCAAGAGAGCCCACCATCTGTTCGATTATATGCTAATGAGAGAACTGCTTCTTTTTTCAAGCATCTACTTGAATGCTTGAGAGTGACTAGGAGCTTTTGGTTAGGTTTGGGATATGAAAGCTCCCTACAATGACGTCTATGTTTCATTTTCAACAAGAGCGGTGAAAAGTGGGAAACAAAATCAACTCGTTTCAAGTGGTTTTGATTATTAGTTAATAGGATTACTTATGGCCTAAAATGAATTAACTTAATAGATGTTCTCTCTTTTAAGAGAAACTACTACAACCACAAGGTACATTATGAGCTTAAATGCCTAGCATAAATTATCGTGGATACTTGTATATTTTACAATCGCATTTCTTAAAAATGTAAGATTTTTATTTATGTTTGAAAATATAATAATAAAGTCTTAGATATTTGAAAAAGTTTCACACGTAACTTCAAATACGTCGAAGAAATACTAAGTAGTGTTCCCTATTATAGGAACATCGTGGATTCAAACAACCATTATGTCGTTAACATAGGAGGACTCTAACAACGTTATAGTCTATTCATGCAGTCCGAATATGAGCTACGTGTATCGTAGTTGTTATCGTAACATAGCTTGCAACGGGTTGTGACAATCGCAATAACAGCCACGACATCTTGTTTTGTCAGTGATTTGTGAAATACAAACCATACAAGTTGAAAAATAAAATCACACTTACGACCGTTACGTGACATCTACTACATCTGATTTTCATGATAAAGTGTCACATCAAACATATTGCGTTTTAAAATCTTAGGAAGTATCGAATATGTTATCAGATTTTGACCTAAAAGCGAAGAAAATGAAAAAAAAATATTTTATTGTGATATACTGCGCACACCTTTACATAGAACAGAAAAGAATGGAAGAGAACACAATATTAACCATGGTTACTTTAATTTATGTGAGTAGATGAGGTTATACACAAAAGTCTTCATATCTAAGGAATTAGTATACATCTTTACATACATTAAGAGTAGATATGATACTAATTACAGATATTAAGGTCTTCAATCTTTTTCAAAACAAATATTAAGTTAAATAATAAAACCGGCAATTCACGGCCACCACCCACCGTCCACCAATAAGGCAATAACCAACCTGAAATGAACTAAACAAATAAGCCGAAATCTCGAACTATCCATGACGGTGACAACCTGACTGAGGCAAAGTAAAGGACCGTTCCCATTCCATCGTTGAGTGGAGTCCACAATTCACACGTCATTGAGAATCAATTACCCTTTCCTCATCTCTCTTTATCCTTTCTTCGTAATTGGCAACTGAATGAAACTCATGGCTATACTTGTTTCTTTTCTAATTCATCCCCGTTCAGCTGCCACATACTTCATTAATTACGAACATAAATAAAAGGAAAATGAAATGGAAAGGTCAACTCGTCGACCCACTTGCTAAACTATCAGCGTCAGCCATTATCTAAGTTACAGGTTGAGGAACTGTACTATAAACCAACATCAGAATCATTGTGATTCCGTTTTTATCCCAACTGTTAGGTTCTGTTGTAAACTGGTGAAATGACAAACAAGGATTTGAGAGAATTAACGTTGTTTTCAGTCCTCATCCGAATCTTCTGGGTCCGGATACTCGTTCAAATCAGGCTTATCCGAGAACTGAGTGGAATTTGATGACTTAGAGGTGTGGAGAGCGATTTGCAGGGCGTCGACTCTAGCCCCAACTTCGGTTGCTTTTTTGCGAATTGAAGCGGCGGACATGTCTTGGGGTCGGTCTTCTTCGAAAATCAAGTCCGGAAAGTTGAGGCGAGCGGAGGGGCCACGGAGGTAGAAGACGGCGGTATCATAGGCGCGTGCGGCGGCGATTGGGGAAGTATAGGAGCCAAGCCAAATCCTAGACCTCTTGTTGGGTTCTCTAATTTCAGCAACCCACTTGCCCCACTTCCTCATCCTTATTCCTCTGTAAGGCTTTTCTTGGCTTTCTCTTTGCTTTCGCTTATGATCTGTGCTTGAGGTTGAAGAAGCTGTGGAACAACACTCTCCTTTCATCGCGAAAATTTTTAAATTCCAAAAATAAAAAAAACAGTTTTTGAGTAATTGCAAAAAATGGGGTGTCGAAATGGTATGTAAGGATGTGGGAGAGGGGAAGTGGTATATAAGGATGTGGGCCGAAATAACTTCCTTTCCTACTCGCGCCTGCTACGAGCAAGGCAGTCACATTGGTTTTCCTTATAGGCAAAATACAATTTGGCCGACATATTCCATCAGTTGCACACTCTCTATCTCTCTCTTAGTGAATATGAAAGGCCACTTTGAAAGTACTAAAGTATGATTCATTTTTTGCGGTTTGTGGGCATGTGAGAACCGACGTGGATTGGTATTTTGTATTTTACTGGTAAAAGTTAAAAATAAAATACTAAATTAGTGTTTTTTTAAATTATTTTACTGTATTCGAAGTGACGCATTTTTATATTTTTTTTATTTTCATGAATTAAGGATGAGATCACTATCAATATTGATACCCTAAAATGTCAATTCTTTTATCGTGATCACATTTTTAAATATAATTAATTTAATTTTTGCTTATAAACTTTAGACATTGACAATTTACAATAATAAATTTCCAAATGAGTTATATCACTCCCTTAACTTTCAAAATAGAAAAAAATGGTCAGATTTTTTAAGGCATAAATTGTCCCATTTGCAATCAGAAAAGGCACTTCACCAATAACAGTGCTCCGCAGCCTGAAATGAGGCAATTTAGAGTTTAGAAAATTGAAGGAAATAAGACATAGAGGACAAAGTTTGCATATTTTGAAAGGTGATTTTACCAGTAGAAAGTCTGTGAGTGTAAACTGTCATTAACACAAAATTAAATTTATGAGTGTAACTTGAATTTACACATTTTTTCCTTACATTTGGTGAAAGAGAACAAATGATATATTTAAATTTGAAAAAAAAAAAAGTTGCACTCAAAGGAGTAACTCTTAACCCATTATCAAAGTTGATGTAGATGAAGCTTCTGCAAAAGGGTCTCGTACGAAAAATTGGACATAACATTTTGTCGGCCTTTTGATTCGCGCAGGAATATAGGAGAAATAGGCAAGACATCAAACATTCATTGGTCCTCACAAGAATACTAAACTTTTGAGGAAAATAAGAACTCTTTCTGCAATATTATTAATTGAAATCTGAAAATGCCTCTAGGACACAAAGACTTTAAATAGAAACATTAAAATTTACTAAAAATAAAATTTTCAAAAAAATAAAACTATTATTCACCAGGATTACAACGCCAAAAAGAACATTTTTATCTGAATTTCCTACCAAAATATATCAAGGAAATAAAACTTTTCTAAAACGGACTAACATTTAATTATCTTGTTTCTCAAGTAAAACTCAATTAGTTGTCGACGTATCTGATATGCCGTGATCATTTTTGTTATACAATGGTCTAAATTATAATTAAAATCTGTATTATTTTTGTAAAGTAATACCACGTGGTAACTACAATTTAATTAGTAAATAGTGATATACTCTTGTCTGCACGGAATTTGTTTGGATGAGGATGAGATAATTAATAACATATTATGAGCGTGGTTTGTGGGACAAGTGGAGATGAGAGGGGATGGGTCGGTAGTGGAATATGATACTCTATTAATTTTAAAAATAGATATAGGTAGTTATGAGTTATTAAAACTTAAAAATAATTATACCTAATATTATTTTTAAGAATTACATTGTTTCAAGAATGATAGAATACTAAATATTTAATTATGACCATTAAACTACAAGACTTGTATATACTAAAATTACGATAAAATCATTAGTTGAATATCCGTACCATGCAGATATTACAAAATATGATATTTAGATATTATCTACTAATACATTGATGTATTAAACTAGATATTGCAAAACATTTTATTGCACAATTCTCATATGAGGGATAGACAAATAAAATAAAATTTTTCAACAAACAGATTATTAAAGTAATGTGAGTGTATAACGACATTACATTTCACACAATGAAAAATCATTGAACAATTTAAATGTTAATGATAAAGTTAAGTAGATAGATCAACAAAAGAATTAGCAATTTATGGTTGGTGAATTGCTTTTTGACTGGTAGTAACAAATACGAAAAAGTTAATTGAGAACCTTGGCACTTGAGATTTGTTTAAAAAACATAAACATTCCTTATAGTTTAAAAAACAGACATTTTTTATAGTTTAAAAAAAGATAAAAAAAAATTCAATACGTTACAAAAAAATTTAATTTTAAAAGGAAATAATCAAAATAACCTTAATACAGCCCAAATGCCTTGACCTGAATCGCTGAATAACCTGCTTACTTTACGTTTCCCTGAATCTCATCTATTTTTTTTATCATCCCTGTCTTCTATTAACAAAAGTTTTTTTGCTAAACTAAACCCTTAGACTAGTCATTTAACATAAATTAATCCATAAACTTCTTTTTGTTTATCCTAACTCATGGCACACCTTCCACTCAAAATATATTTGTGAAGTTACATATTTACCTTTTACCTTATCCAAATATGTTTCACTATCTCTTTCTCTATGCTTTTGCTCAAACTGTCTCTATCTCTGTAAAATGACTTTTTGCCCGAAGAAGACATGAATGAATCGAAGAAGACGACCCATGCGTTCTTACCAAAGAAGATAACCGAATCTCAGCAACCGAAAAAGACATGCCAGATCTGAAAATGGGTTTTGCCTATTTTTACATATATAAACCAGATCTGAAATGGATTTTTGCCTATTTTTACATATATGAACCAGATCTGAAAATGGGATTTTGCCCATTTTTGGCAATAATTTCTTTGTCTAGCTCTTCTTCGACGTTTCACCTTTTTAACCTTTTCTCGCTTATTATTGGAGTTTCATTAACGTGATTTTCTTTTCTTTTTTATCAGTAATTTCTCATATTCTTAACATGCAATTTTATGACAGAGGGAGTTAATAGTTTCAAGCATGAGGATATGGCAAAATTGTTTCAATTTATATATAATTTACTTCAGATTTTTCAGTAGTGCTAGGAAGTAACCAGATGCTGATTTTCTTCCTCTATAGACTACAAGAAGTAAATATTGCAATGTTATACTTCTATTCTCCTCATTTGTAGACTGCGTGATGGGTACACTGACATTGTGTAGACTACAAAATGGGTACACTGACATCGTTTAGCCATCGTGTAGACTACATGATGGGTACACTGACATCATGTAGTCATCGTGTAATCTACATGATTGGTACACTAGCATCGTGTACACTATACGATGGGTACACTGGCATTGTGTAGACTACACGATCGCTACACGACGCCCGTGTATCAACTGTATAACCCGTATACCTAAATTTTTTATCAAAATAACTTCCAGGCCTCTAAAAGTGCCTAAACAATTTGTTCCTGAAACTGGGCTGTGACGGGTAAACCCCATCACACGTGTAAATCTCTGAATACGTTTCGATTTGATATCTTACAGGCCACGTGGTTCAATCTCAAGTCAAAAGTTACGCCTTCTAGAAGTTTATTGGACTGGAAACAATAAAAATTTTCCATGAATATTTTAAATACTTGAGACTATATTTTATTCTTAAATTTCAAAAGTATTCTTGACAGAAAATATTCGTTTTTTCATCGTGTAATCTACACAATACCAGTATACCTATTGTGTAGTCTACACGATGGTTACGCGACGCCAATGTAACCATCAGTCTACACGACGCAAGTGTACTCATCGTGTAGACTACACGACGCGAATGTACTCCTCGTGTAGACTACACGTCGGGGGTGCACTGACGTCGTGTAGCTATGGTGTAGAGCACACGATGTCTACACAATGCCAGTGTACCTGATCGTGTAATAAAAAATTAACAGACGCATTTTTTTCTCTCTACTAGTTTCTCTCTCAAATCTAGGCAAAAACTAAAATTACAAAACCCATCAAATTCCGTCCAAAATTTAAGTTTTTTAGAAAAAAGAAAATAACTGAACTTCAAACAACGTTCCAGAAAAGAAAATATTTTTCGGAAATTTATGAGCAGGAAGAAGAAAATAAATAAATATTTTACTGTTGCATGAAGAATAAAGAAGACGAAGAATAAAACGAAGAAATGAAAAAAAAAAAGAAAATTAAAGAAGAAAAAATGAGGTGAATGGTAAACATGTAACTTCACAAACAAAACAAAAATTAATGTATGTGTTCATTTTTATAAAATAGTTAGTCTATAGTAGTAGTTTAACCAAAAAAAAACTCCATCAACAAAACTTTCAGATCTCAAGAGTTCATTCAAGATGAGAGAAGACAGCAAAAACCAGAACAAGAACTGTAAAACAAACACCAACAATGGAGAATTGAATGAAGTTGAACAAAAGCTCATTGGCCAATGGGTTGAGAATTCTAGTACAAATTTCACAGAAAAAATCGTCTCATTCTCATTTAATTGTGAAACAAGTTTTCAGACCCATTTCAACTTTTCGTCCTCAGATGAAATCGATTCAAGAGTCATGTTTTCTTAAATTATGCCATCTTTGCTACAGCAAGCTTAGTCCTCATAACGATGTCTACATGTACAGGTACCCTTGGATAATTTTTCTTCCTTTTATCTAACCACAAGATTTAATTAACTACATGAAATTGGAAGAAATGGTCATCATGCAAATTAAAGATTTCAGCAAACAAAAATGTCAGATAACAAATCATAAAACAGAACTGAAAATCTAACCCAAACAGATCATAAATTTCAGAAAAAAACAGAAAACCTTACCCGAACATTGAAACTCAAATCTATGAAAAAAACCTACCCAAATCGCAGAAAAACTTACCCAAATCACGAATCGCAGAACTGGAAAAACTTACCCAAACCGTTTGTGCTTCGCGGTGGTGATTCGAGTGATGCTTCGGGTGGTGCCTTTGCTTCGTCTTCTTTGCTCTTCGTGAGTTTCTTTCATCTTCTTCGTGTGTATATCGGGTTTGATATTAATCCGGAAATCCGGGTCTAATATAACCCGTAACCCATAAGTTAAAAGGGTTAACGAAGGGCATTTTTTATATTAAACAAAAAAATTAACTCCATTATTTAAAGATTTTAAATTTTTTAATCAACAAAATGAAATGTCAAAGATATTTGTCTTTTTTAAACTAAAAGAGATAACTGTATTTTTTGATAAATCTAGTGAGTATTTATGTATTTTTCCCTAATAAATATAACTGTTGACATTCTTTTTGTCATTTTAAGATATAATATTTATGATAACACAGTCACAAAATAGTTATACATGCATTATTAAATGAGAGTTGTTTATACCTAAACTTGAGTATTTGAAAAGGTTGTCCCGCAAATTTGGCATCATTAATTAAGAAAATGATATCAGTATTAGAGAAAGTTATGGTGAGTTTGATGATAATGAATGACCGACGATTACTGACGTGTATTTTGATCTACTTTTGACTTCTCTTCACATTGGAATGTTTAATAAGAAACTCACCGACTAAATATGGATTAAAGTAATAAAGACAAACAATTAGAGAGGGCATCCTTGATTAAAGTGATTAATTAACTGTTTAACCGCCGGATTCATGGTTGGAGCCACGTTAGATATATGGCAAATTGCTGCTTGTGGGATGAGATTACACCTAGTTAATATCAGCTTTCATTTGTTTTAAAATATAATGTTTTATTCTTTATGAGTACCTTTATTCTATATATCAACTTATATGTACGTTTTGGTACAATTAATATACATTTTAATCAAGGTAGCTTTAATTAATTGTTAATAACATGTGCTTGCGCTTGTGCAATTGTTCTTTTCCTAGAATTTAACAAGCAAGATAAACTAGAATGGTCAACTATACCAATGATGTGATGCCAACGCATGAGGGAGCATCAGGTGACTTAAACGTAGATCAAGATCTGCTATGTTTGTTGAACAAGATAACCATTTTGTTGCATCTAGATTATTCAATCAAAAAATGAAATGTCTGAATCTGGTCTGACTAAAAAATAAAATATGAAAAAAATTATATATTATCACATGTAATAAAAAAATTGTTACACGTAATCGGATATGAATCGTGTTTAACAACCTGTTGAGATTCTCTAACAAACGATGATATCATTCCATCAAACACCAACATGTGAGATCCCGATTCTATCCAGTTGAGTAGGACTGAATTGCTACTTTTTGGACTAACCAAGTTATTGGTTTGTTTTTTAAAGACTCATCAATTCTCAAATACTTTGAAAACATTCAAGTATATATTTTTTTATTCTAAGTTAATGTAGACAATTAAAAATAAATCAATGATTCATATCTATTAAACTCAACCAATCTAGTTCTCTGAAACAATAATGAATGTAACAAATTAAATAGAGGGAGGATTCTATACAAGGTCATTTTGAGCAATCTATTTAGCTAAATGACCGACCATATTATTTAAGTATATATGACCAATGGTCCCAACTTAAAAAGTAACATTCATTGTATTGTCCCCGTAAAAAAATCACAAAGACATGTGTTTCATAAAGAGCACCACGTAGGCACCGTTCAAGCGCGTGCATCGTGCCTTTTTAAAATTTTTAATAAATGCACTAACATGAACAGTGCATGTCGAAGTGCACAGCACATTAGTGCACAATATACATATTTTTATCATTTTTCAAAAAAAATTAAGACAGTTTTACACATCAAGGAAAATAAAATATTAACTTTATGTAAACATAGATGCGCCATGCGATAATCACTTAATTGAAAGGGATTCTGGTATGGATAGCCCTCTTTCATAAGTAAGTAACAATAGCCCCTATAAAAAAGAAACTATAAATATGACCTATTAATTAATATAACCATTAATTAAAATACAAAATTTCACAAAATGCTCATATCACTACAAACAAAATACGTTACTTCTCATCATCACTCATACACGAACATACTTCATTGTCGAAACTAACTCCTACACCTTCGAGCTAAAGTAGAACGGTGAGAGACCACAAAGCAGGACTCCAGCTGCCGAGACAATGAGAATAACCGCCAGGCCACCGTGAGCCACCGTGTCTCTCCACTGCTGAAACCCACTTCAACTTCCATTGCCGAAACCCACTTCCGAAACCCATTGCTGAACCCACTCCAACATCCGAGCAAGGACTCCAGCCACCGAGACAAGGAGAGTAGCCACCAGACAACTGCGAACCACCATGTCTCCCTACTGTCGAAACTCACTCTAACCTCCATTATCGAAGCCCACAATCAAAAGCACCAAACTGAGAAACCTTCTGCTGCAAATAGTTCATTCTTAAAGTAATACATATAGGGATAAAATGGCATGAATTTTAACAACTATTGTATAAACACTTCAAGTTTCAATTGAACATAAAAAATTCTTTTATATTTTATCAACTTAAATAGACGCACTCATTATATTTGACGCTTATAAACTTACCTACCTCAACATAAAATAAAAATAAGTTATTAAATTAATATTAATATATCTACATGCCCAAGAATAGCAATTATGAGTCCTAAATGCCTAAACCTAGCTAAAAGAACTAATTTATTTATTAAAATATTAATAAAATCACATAGATAAGATGAATACGTGATAGACAAGAAAAACCAAGCTAATAGGATAAGTTTATATATTAAAATAAACTTTTGTGTTGCTAAGACATATTAATCCTCTGTAAGAAGTAGATGAGCTTTTGTGTTGCTAATACTATTTTATGGTGCACTAACATTGAATGACATTTATTCTTTATATGAAAATCAAATCATAATTAGTTGTTGGCTTTGTTATTTCTCATGTAAATAATGTTAACTGATGGTAAAATAATGGTACAACTTTTGCCGCATTTTTTATTATAAATCCTTTGATCATTCTAGGAACAGGGCATACTATAATATTCTGACTTCATTATGTTGACATGTAGCAATGGTACAATTTCAGTAGGTTAACAGATGGTAAATAGCTATTTACAATTCACTTAAAGATCTTATAGACATCAATTGTAAAAATTATGTTGACAGATGGTAAAGTACTGTTTACAATACACTTAAAGATCTTATAGACATTGATTGTAAAAATAATGTTAACAGACTGTAAAAAAAGTGCTTAGAGTATTATAAAGAATGCTTGTAGAGATCAGATGTGAGTTTTAGAGGGGGGAATAGTAATACACAACAAGGATGCAATGAATGACGTAAGTGGTAAATAATTTTATTAACATACCGTAAAAAAATTATTTACATAAAAGTTTGTGTAACTATTTTTTTAAAACGTAACCCACCTATCATATATACATTGATAGTAGTAAATTTATTTACAAAACAATCAATTAATTGTTTATAACCTATATATATTCATAAATTCAACACACGTAATTAAGATATTAAGTACTTGTAACTAATCTATTCAATTAAAGTCCATATATTGAATATATAATTGAGTAATATTGCAAGTACCACACCATAGCTCGAATAATTCATTGGGCGAGTAAGAAGTAATAGACATTGAGTTAATGATTTATCGACAACACGTAACTAATTCATTTGCAGGAATAAACAGAAGGTCACAATTCTTTCATATGCCGTATTATTTTTAAAACTCCCAACCTTCAATCGAACAATACCTAGACCACTACCCATGCTTCAACCGGACCATAAGTGCTACGATTATACGCTTCATTCCTTAATATGAAATCGTCACAATTCCTCCATATATTCATCTTGACTCACTTTGTCAACGATTAAAATAAAAAAAAAATCTCAAGTCAGTGTCTAAGCTTTTGTAATAAGACTTTCTTCCTTAATTGAACATATCTATAAGTAAAAAATCTAATGGGTTTTATTCTTACATGCTTCATAAATATTAGAAATGTCGCAAATTTATTGATAATAATAACCAACTATTGCTCTATTTTATCAGAGAAACATCAATAAGGATCAAAATTATATTGCTTGAAATCTTAATTCAGAAGAATTATTCACTGTTGTGCTTTTCCCCACCCAACCTTCAACAGTCTTTAATTTCTATCAAGAAAAAAACAAATTTTCATATACATAAACACAATATTGAAAAGCAATCGAACGTAATATTCAAACAATATTTAATCACTTGCCGCATGTATCTCAACGGGACAAGTCACAGGAATTGATAAAGGAAATTTCAATTTCAAATTTGGAGAACATATTACTTTACTGTAGGTCTCGGGAAGTGAATGAGTTAGAATCTCAGTTTTCAACTACAATCTCAGCCCTAAATCAGTAATCGCGACAAAGGTAGAGAGAGAGATCACGGTGGAGTAGGTCTCACCTATATTGAACGGCTCCGACGCAGGTCTCGTCATGACTGACATTCTTCGGGAGCCCTAAATCCCTAAATCAGTAACTGCGAATAGAGAGCAAAGAGAGATCATGATGGAGAGAGAAATCACGACAGTGAGAGAGGCCAGTACTGGACGGCTCCGTAGCCACTATAGCAACGCAAGGCGTGGACTGACATTCTTCGAAGAGAAAGAGAGATTAACTAAAGGGAAAATGGTAATTTACACCTATAAAATTTTATCATTCAGTAATTTACACCTTTAAACTATTTTTTTAACATCAAATATCCTTAAAATATGAAAATTAATCATTTACACCTCTGTCGTCTAACTTCTGTTAAAATTTATAATTTTTTATTTAATTACTGAAATTAAAAATATTAATTATTAGAAGATACTAACTAAACTAATTAAAGGAATTATTTTAAAATAAATTAAAAGAAAAAGACTAAAAAACCCCACAACTAAAAAAAACCAAAAAAACTAATCCCACTTCCCACTTCCCCTTCTTTTCCCTCCCAGTCCTAATACCCCAACTCCCCCTATTCAATCTCGACAGGTCAAACCTCCATATCACCTCACATTCTCCGCGGCTTAGCGGTTTGCATTCTCACCGTTCGACCTCCTCCACGACTCAGCCATCATCCTCCGTTCTCACGACTCCTCTCTCTCTCATGCTCGGGCAGTCTGTCAATGGTATATTTAGGGGTTTTATTTTCTAATTTTTTTGTTCTAATATTTTATATTTATGAGGGTTTTCGAAGGTATATTTGGGGATTTTGAAGTTTATTGAGGTTTTTGTTTTTGATTCTGAAGTTTTTCTAAGTTTATTAAGCTTTTGTTTGATTACAAATAGCATGGATTTTTGTTTAGAGTATTGCAAGTGGTCCATAATATGTGAGCTGGTCCTATATAACATAGTTTATTCAGATCTGTTGAAATATTTTGTGTATTTTTTAGGAGTATGGTTCAGATAAAATTAGAGTTTTATCATGGAGGTGATTTCTTTTATGCTTCAATCACTAGGTATGAGAGTGAAGATGTTATTGTGCAATCGTACGATCCCGATTACTTTTTTGTTGGTGACATCTATGAAATGACACGATATTTAGGTTATTTGAATGTCAGAGATGTTTGGTTCAAATTTGAAGGGGACGGCTTTGATGGCCTGATATTAATTTTGGATGATGGAGATATTTTGAAGTTGTTGGATGGCATACACAGAAATGGGCATAAGGTAGTTCAAGTATATGTAGAGCATAAGGTGGATGATGTTGACTCAAGTCCTCCACTAGCACTACATGCCTCTCCTAATTTGATTGATGCACAAGTGGAGGTAGATGTTAATGACTATACTCAACCCGAACTCTATTTGAGTGATGATAATGAGAATGACATAGATTATGTTATTAATGAAGATGGATATGTTGATGAGTCTAAAGATGAGTCTGGGAATGATTCTGATGATAGTGATGATGATGAGCAAGATGATGATCATGAACATGAATGATTGTATGATGATAGTTCTAAGCTACTTGCTGCTAACGACTTGTTTTCCAAATGCCCTCCATCATGCCTTTTCTCCCTAATATTATCCTAAAAATAACCTGAGACACATTAAAATAGAATTAAGCATAATACCAATTTTTCTTCACTTTTTGATAGGAAGATGAGTTCAATTCAGCTACAGATCAACAGAGAAATAGAATTGTAAGTGTCGCAACGTGCATGGGACGCGGAGCGGTGATTGAAAATCAGTTTTTGAAAAATAAAGAAATTCAGAGTCGCCACCAATCATTTTAGGACGTGATTGGTCACCCAAATTTAAAATCAAATATTTTGGTCTGCGAAAATTTAAAGTTGGTTCGGAAGTCATTTGCGTGTGGGGAAGGTATTAGCAACCTACAACCCCCATTATGAAAAATGGTTACCAAATTTAATCAAATATTATCCAAATTTTTTTTAAATAATATTATAGAAATTCAGTTTTAAATGTCTCATTTGATACATTTTGCATAATAAAAATGAGCAAATAAATGACCTTCAACGAGTGGTATATATATCATTAAAAAAGATTTTGGATAATCAAAGCGTTATTAGAGTTACTCTCGGTATCCTAAAAATAACTCAAAACTCGGTATTTCAAGAAATTGTTATCCTAAAAATTCTAAAGTCCGTCATCGGATTTTTTTAGTAAAAACTAAATAAAAAAATTTAAAAAATTTAAATCAAATTGTTATGCTTTTAATTTACTAGCGTCAATTCTGATAATAAAAGAATAAAATAATAATCACATACAACCGTGACATCAGATAATAATACATAAATAAATAAGAAGAGATAACAACTATAAAGAAAAAAAAGAATAATGGAAAAGAACGTTTGAGATGATAAATATGCATGATACATTTAAAAAATGAATATGTAGAGCGAAAATAATGAAACAAGACGTGAAATAATAAAATATATATATAAAAATAAATTAAAACAAACTAATAATATCTACTGAAAAAAATAGAAAAACAAACAAACACAAAAAAAACAAAAAAAAATGCGAACAACAAAAAAACTAAAAAAACATTTAAAATATAAAAAAAAAATTTACAGAGGGTGACATCACCCTCTGTTTTTTTTAATTTTTTTTACATATATATGTGTATATATAATTATTTAGTAAATAAATTAATAATAAACTTTATATGTGAAATAAATTAATCTATGAAAAAAATGCTTAATTTCATATATAATTAGCAAGAGAATGCATTTTTTTTACTACATGGTCTATTGATTATCATTTTTCATTTATTCACCCAATACTAATCAAATAGCAAAAGAATGATCATGGATGGTAACTAATTTAAACAAGTGTCACTAAAAATAAATAAATAATTTTGTTTGGGATATAAATATACCAATTTTTATTTTAGACTACTTAGTTCACTAATTATCATTTTTCATTTCTTCTTTCATTACTAGGAATGATCATGGATGGTAACTAGTTTAAACAAGTGTCACTAGAGAAAATTCATAAAACTTTCAAAATAAAATAATTTTTGTTTGGGATATAAATATACCATTTTTTATTTTGGACCACTTTCGTTTACTGATTATCATTTTTCCTTTCTTGCTTCATTGCTAGGAATGATCATGGATAGTAACTAGGTTAAACAAGTGTCACTAAAGAAAATCCATAAAACTTTCAAAATAAAATATTTTTTGTTTGGGATATAAATACACAATTTTTTTTATTTTGGACCACTTAGTTCACTTATTACCATTTTTCCTTTCTTCCTTTATTTTGGACTACTTAGTTCACTAATTATCATTTTTCCTTTCTTCCTTCATTACTAGGAATGATCATGGATGGTAAATAGTTCAAACAAGTGTCGCAAAAATGATGGTCAAAAACTAAAAAGAAAAGAAGAAGACTTGTAAGAACATAAAAAAAATCAAAGCTTAAATATTTGCATAATCTTGTATAGAGGTTTTACTCTATATTTTATGCATTTTTATATATGAGAAATTATCATAGAATATTTTTTTCATCAAACGTACACTTTCAACCCATTAAATGGTTAATTCACATTGAGTTAATTTTACACCTCTCAAAATTTTATCCTCATCCTCATTGATTGAGTTGATGACAAAAAAATCTCGTTATCAAACTTGCAGAGTAATAAATAATATATGAAAATAAAAATTAAGATTAAGAGTAGGAAAAATGATAAAGAATGAGCAAACAAACCTATATATGGAAAATGAAATAAAAAAATATCAAATACATTAGTACGAAGAAGAGAGATGATTAATTAGAATTAACAAGATATATTGTAAGCTAAAATGCAAGAGATTTGAACTGCCTTAATAAAAAGAAAAGGAGAAGATAGAAGATGAATAGAAATGAAAACTCTCATTCTTTCTCTTTTTCACTATTTTCTCAAAACCTCTCTTTTTCTCTCTAAAATCTCTTCTCTTCCTCACTCTCCAAATCTCTCCTTTCAAGTGAAGACCTCCCCTCTATTTATAGGCAAACTTAGGGCTTCACTTTTTAATTTTAGTCTTTTTGTTCCTTTTTTTATTTTTAGTCCTTAGACAAATCTTCTTTTTTTAAACATTGGGCTATTTTTCAAATCATACACATAGTCTTAGACTAGTATGTGGGCAAAAAATAATAAAATTTGTATTTTTAAAATATTGGACTGGACAAAATATGGTATGTACAATAAGAGATAGAAATCAACCACTATAATTTAGTTCAAATTCAGCTATACTTATCAACAGCAATCCAGACCATACAATTTAGATTATTAATATAAATTGGTCTTTTAGTTTAATTTGAAGTAATTAATTTAATTTTTTTTTTCAATTTAATTAGTTTAATGTAATTCATTTTAGTCTTTTAGTTTAATTAAAAAATTGTTAGATTTTAAGAGAAGTTAGATGGCTGGGGTGTAAATTACTAATTCTCATACTTTAAGAGTATTTGATACTAAATAAATAGTTTAGATGTATAAATTATCTAATGATCAAACTTTAATGGTGTAAATTATGCTTTTTCCATAACTAAAAACATGATAGGGTTAAAAGGTAATTGCAACAGCAACATTTCCAAGTCAACTAATATAATGCCTCAAACCCGGTTATATTTGCAAAAAAAAAAAAACAAGCGGTCATTTCTTATAAAGAGGTCTCTAAGTGTGGCGAATTTTCTCATTTTCCCTTAATTGATTCAAAATCATAATAGAAACAATGTCTAATCAATGGACCAGAACACCATCTCAAATTGGTACATCACCGTCCGAACTAGGAATGATAAAAATACCTGCAGGTAATTGATTTAATGGGTGTGTAAGTATTGTGAATAGAGGTATTTGTAAATGAAATAATTTAAGGTCTTTGAGAATTGATCATGAATTTCTTATATCATAATATGAAAATATATAGAATAATTAAAAGAGAGAATGAGAGAATAAATACGTCATGATTAACATGGAAAACCTTTAAAGGGAAGAAAAATCACGGGAAAACTTTGATAGTATTTCACTATGGAGAAATGGTTTACAAGGCTAATGGGTGTTGAGAGTTGTTCTCTCCCGTTCGGAGTTACATCTTTTCTTTATTTATAAGCCTTCAATCGGTTCCATAGAATTTGATACAGCTTACCTAATTCAATCTGAAAATAGGATCAACGGAATATTCACTTAGATTTAGCTAATCAACATTAACAACTTAGTAAATCTTGACCGTCTAATCAATCTAATGGTCTTGATTAGTTTCTCTTTCGATTTCCACGTCATAAATCCATGTACTTTCATCTGATTAGCCTGTTCTTCATAACCGCCTAGTTGATCTTACGGTTCTCCTTTTATCTTCTCTTCGATGGAGTCTTCGGTCTAACTCTTGCCATGTGTCATGTGAAATTTTTCCTGTTCATTGGCCCCCATTACACTCGACGAAATTTTATTCGTTGATGTGTAATGATCATTTTTTTCTTGTTCTGACGTTACGTCTACATGTTTCTGTTCACACCACTTTCTGGAAACATGCGATGTACTTTTCTAAGAAACTTTTTGAGTGTCTATAGTCAGCGGCGACTTCTTCTTTTCTTTCTGTCATTATGTTCTTTTGTCTCCATTTACAGATGCTTTGTGATTGTCGAGTAACTCATTTGTCAGCTTTTTATTGATGATGATTATTTCTCCTTCATTTACTATTATGTCTTTCCGTTCCTTTCACTGCAGGCTCATTGATAAAAAATTTCTCATTTTCTTCATTTTTCATTTTCCTTCTCTCGCACGTTAAGATGTGTGATAAGAATGTTGTACAAGAATAATAACATAATAATTGAGATGAGTAAGTAGTGTACCATTTCATAATTGTATCGTATGAGTTTGAGTTTGATATTCCGCATTTGTTGGTAGAGTTTCTACTGTTTCCTTATTTTCCTTTTGTAGTTCTTCTTCGATCAATATGAATTACTCTATTTGTGAAATTTTTCTTCTATTGAACTCCATTTTGTTGTACTTCATCCAAAGACTTAGCAAATTTGGTTATAAAACATCTGACTTTAAGCTTTCAACGGAATTCGTTCTTAAAAACTTAAGAAACTTTTAACTCCCAGTTCTCTTGAGACTAACTATGTTCTTTTGTGCAATTTGTTCTTGAGGATAAAACTTTAATTTCTTTATGATATACATGCTTCCTCAAAGGCTTATGTTCATATAAAGAACCATGGCTCCATCTTCATTTTGAGAGAAATAATTACAAACTACCATTTTCTTTTGAGATGAGAACTTAGATTCAAATAAAGAACCATGACCTTATTTTTATTATGAGAGAATGGACTTACAAATTACTCATTTTTAAAGACACATATTCAAATAAAGAACCATAGCCTCGTTTGCATTTTTATTATGAGAGAAGGGACTTACGAATTGCATGTTTTCAAAGACTTATGTTTAAATAAAGAACCATGACCTCGTTTGCATTTTTCTTATGAGAGAAGGGACTTGCGAATTGCCCATTTTCAAGTACTTAGGTTCAAATAAAGAATCATGACTCCGTTTGCATTTTTCACATTCTGGGAGAATGTCTCACAAACTTTCCGCTCCCAAGTACTTAGCTTCAAATAAAGAACCATGGCCCCGTCTTCATTCTGAGAGTAAGACTTATGAGTTGTCTCTCCCAAGGACTTACGCCCTTAGTTTTTTCCACTACAAGAAAATGGAGCTATGCCGGCATTTTTATGGCGGTCGAAAAAACCCGGTGAAAGTCATTGGCGGCGGTTTTTAAAACAAACGTAAAAATTTTATCTGTAGCAGCAGTTTTCACATAACTGACGTAAAAATTTTAAATTTTAAATTTTCCTGGCTGTTAGTAAATTGCTGGGAAAAGATTCCTATATATTATTATATTAAACAACGTCGTTTTGCTTATATTTTGAAATCTAAACGATATCGTCTGGGATTAGGGGTTATTTTACCCCTAACCCCCACGAGAGATCTGCCATTGGCATACCCTCTCTCAGATTTCCCTCCCTCTCTCTCTCTCTCTCTCTCTCTCTCTCTCGTCCAAATCCCTTTCGCTGACACTTATCTCCGCCGAGTTCTCACACAAACTCTCTCGATGAAACTCTATCTCTTAGCTTCTTCTCTCTCTCATCTCGTGGAAGCTCTTTGAGTAAGCTTTCTCTAAGCTCTCGCAACTCTCTCTCTCTCTCTCTCTCGTAGCTCGTTATTTCAGATCTATGTCGAAGCTTCTCCATCGCAGCTCTCTCTCAGCTCTCTCTCTCTCATCTCTGGCTCGAGGTATCAGAACTTTTTCTCTCTCAGCTATGTCTTCCGACTTTCTCCCACTTTGATTTCTACTGCATCAAAGTTAAAGGTTTTTTCTTGCGAGGTGTGTTTTGATATGAAATTCATCTCTGATTGTTGTGAGGTTTTTCCTACTTTTTAAGGTTTCATTATATTTTTGTATTTTATAATTACTGCAGCACATTGATTTTGGGCTAAAGCTTATAAGGGCTGATCTTATGTCAATTCCTGGTGTGTTTTGATATGAAATTTGTGTTGTTTCATAGCAAATCCTATTTGTTTTCTGTTTGTGATCATGTTTCTATGGAGGTAAAAGCCCCATGCCTTAAGGTTTTCATGGACTTAATTTCCCACTATCCTTTCAATTTGTAGGTGTAACGAAAATAAAATGTTCCAAGTAATATAGAAAATATGGAAAGAAAAAAGAATCTCGATTGAAAACTTTTTTATAACAAAATGCATTACTCATCAGCTTGTTAATAATGTCGTATATGATTTCTTGATTTGTTGTGATTACAATGAAATGTTTTTGTTGTCTTTCTGATTGAGTTGAATATTCATTTTTTGCCTTTCAAACATCGAGAAATTCTTGAAGTAGAAATCAGTGAGGGTTGCTCTTGGAGTTGGGGACATACATTTTGTCTCATGCAGTCCTACTGTGTATTGGTCCATGCTGGTAGACTGGATGAGAAATTTATAAGTGGGTATTCCAGCTCTGCGTGAAGATGGGATCCAGTTGCTTGTTTATGCTGGAGAGTATGATCTAATCTGCAACTGGTTTGGTATGCTTACATGGCTGACTTTTAGACGTCAATGTCCCATAAACCTAATCAATAAATTGCTATATTACTCCTATACAGATACTTATTAGTTGTTGTATTGAGTATTATTATTGTAATATAGGGGTTAAAAAGAGAGAAAGAATGAAAAGATAGAAACTTTTTCTGATAGTGTTATAAATTGAATTTTCAAAATATAAATGTTTGATTCTTTGCTGGTGTAATGTACATGTGAACAAGTAATTCAAGATGGGTTCATTCAATGGAATGGTTTGGTCAGAAGGAGTTTGTAGATTCTCCTAATGTTGACGAGGTGGACTCGCGGTATCCTTTCTGAAGCCATTTTCGATAAGGCAAAACTAGCTGCTGAGATGTGATCTTCCCTTCACCCTCATTTTTTTTGTTAGGACTTAGGAGTGCCCATTTAATTGCTTTCTTTGGTTTCCTCCTGTGAAGTATATTGTTGTATATATGGTGGGATACTACATTGATATAAAGAGCTCAAAGGTAAGTATGATGGATGTTATACTTGAACTTAAAGGGAAAGAGAATGGAAAAGCTTTATTTTTTTTAAATTTACCATATGGGGACAGTTTACACCGCCGCCATATATTTACTTTCCTGAATAGCACCGTTGAGACTTGACATAACTTTTGATCGGGAGCTTCAAATTGATTTTCATAAAATTCTTCACAGCCGCTGGCATTGAATAAAATAACCGCCGTAAAAGGTGCATTTTTGCGGCGGTCCTCCGCCACCGAAAATCTTTACGGCGGTTTTATAACCGCCGCCAAAGACAAAAAAAACCACCGCCATAGGTGGTTTTTCTTGTAGTGTTCTGAGAGTAGGATTTATGAACTACTCATTCTAAGGACTTACGCTCTTAGTTCCTTCTGAGAGTAAGACTTGTGAATTTCCCCTCCCAATGACTTACGCTCTTAGTTCCTTCTCAGAGCGTGACTTATGAATTGCCCCTCCCAAAGACTTACACCCTTATTCCCTCTGAGAGTAGGACTTATGAATTGCCCCTCACAAGGACTTACGCCCTTAGTTTTTTCTGAGAGTAGGACTTACGAATTACTCTTCCTAAGAACTCACTCCCTTATTTCCATTGTTGTTGAAGAAGAGAGAAAGTTGACGCCAAGTATTTGTCTTGGAAGCAGTCTGCACGTTATCATGCCATAAGTATTGATCAAAAGTTCCAAATTGAATTTCATAAAATTCTTTAAGAAGTTGATTTTCATATACTTCTGATGATATATAATTTATCATGTAATTGGCTCCCAGTCGGTACAGTTTAATTAACGAATTTGACAGTTTTGTATAATAAGCTTTCCTGAACAACCTTCATTATTATAACTTTTGTTCGGGAGCTCCGAATCAAGTTCTGCGAAATTCTACAAGCAGTAGACATCCGTATCTTTTTCAAATATATATAGTTTGTTATATAATATTGTCTAAAACGAAGTAGCCTAAATATTCAATTTGAAAGACGTTAATAGCCTTACTTTTCTGAGCGATATGTACACAAATTACCGTGACTTTTAATTGAAATCTCCAAATTGAATTTCATAAAATTCTCCAATAAGTAGAATTTTTTATCTTTCTGATGATGTAAGATTCACCGTGTATTTGAGTTCCAGAAAATATAGTTTAATTTTTGAAATTGACCGTTATAATTCTCAACAGCCTTAACAAAAATTGTTATAACTTTTAGTCGAGAGCTCTAAATCGAGTTCTGCAAAATTCTTCAAGAAGTAGATATCCATATTTTTCTAATGATATATTATTTGCTATGTAATAATATCAAAATTAATACAATTAAAAAATAAAATTGAGAAGTATTCATATATTTACTTTCCTAAATAGCACCAACGAGAGCTGATATAACTTTAAATCTGGAGCTTCAAATTAATTTTCGTAAAATTCTTCACAATGTAGATTTCCATATCTTTCCATTGATATACGATTCGTCATGTAGTTAGTCTCCAATAAATGCAGTTTAATTTCTGAATTGAAGGTTCTGCATATTCTTCTTTCTCAAACATCATTTATGAAAATTATCATAACTTTTTGTTGTGAGCTCCAAAATCAATTCCATAAAATTTCCCAAGAATTAGACTTCCATATTTTTTTAATAATATGTGATTTTCCATGTGGCTAGTTCCCAGTTGATACAGTATAATTCCCTAAATTTACTATTCTGTGTAAACTTCATTTCTAAACAGCATGTACTGAAACTACCATAACTTTTGATCGGGAGCTCCAAATTGAATTCCCTAAAATTCTCCAAGAAGTAGACTCTTGTATCTTTCTGATTGTATATGATTCACAACGTTATCTGCAAAAGTTATTACAGCTAATTTCTGAAGTTGATACTTATGCATTATCTTCTTTCCGAACAGTTTGTATGAAAACTGCCATAACTTTTGCTCCGAAGCTCTAATTTGAGTTTCACAAAATTCTTCAAGAAGTTAATTTTTGTATCTTTCAAACGGCATGTGATTTGTCATAAAGTTGTCTTCTGTTCACTTCATCATAAAAACTGAATCGTTTTTCACTTTTAGTTCTGTTGCATGTCGTTTCCGTTTCGGCTTCCAATTTGTTTTCATTTTTAGTGTCGTACCAATTGCCATTTTTGTTCCCATTGCCATGACTTTTTCATTGCCTTTGTCAAGAAGTTTCCATTGCCGTTGTCAAATGTTTCCCGTTCTCGTTGCCACAACATTTCTCGTTCTCAACGTTTTCGGCTCCCGTCGCCATGCCTTTTCCATTTATATCATCATGACATGACGTCTCCGTTCCCGTAGTCAGGACGTCTCCCTTTTCCTTGTTTGTTCATCTTTTATTTTTATATCCTTTTGTATATAGAATAGAAAAGAGCTAGTCTCCAAAAAATACGCGTATCAAAGTTTATATTTTTGTCCATCTACCGTTGAGAGATTTTTTATAGCTTTAGAAAAGTTTAAATTTAGAATTGAAAATTCAAAAATTTATTCATCGTGAAATACGTGCATCAAATTAGTTTGAATACCGGTTACAACATATCATGTTATCCATAATAGGATCAAACTATGAATTTTATCAAAATAAATTACCTAAACAAGATAAATGTAATTGCTATAATTACATCAAAGCATGATAAAATTTAACACGGAGAGATAATTAATTATGCCCTAAACAATTAGTGTAGAATTAATTTCTACTAATTTCATATACTCGAACTATTGCGTAAATATTTTTCTCAAGACATTGTACGATATGCTCATGCATTATACAATTTTTTTAACGGATAATATATGTATTCAGAGGCAAAGCAATAATTTAAAAATAATACTTAGCTTGCAATTTAATGTCCTGCATAAGATGACACATGTGTTTGAAAGCGGTAGCATTGTCGTAGTTGAATTTTGAATGAGGTTGAACTAATTCATTTTCTGAAATATTGTTTGAAAGTTTTAAAAGCTCATGGATCGAATCTCACAATTTTAATAGAGATCATCGATGTGACCATTGATTTTGAGAAAGTATGCAGATCTGAGCTATGATGTCTGCATCTAAATCTTGAAACTCGTTCATGTCCAAGATATAAAATAATGTTGATGTAAATAAGTGCATTATTCCTCTGACATTAAAAATACATCAAATAATGTAATTTAATTAATGAGAATTTTGCAAATTAATTACATAATAATAACATAAATAAACCTTCCCTAAAATGTTGTATCTATTGCGTATTCGCTCCGCCATTTTTATTTACTCAGAACTTGGCAAAATTGACCTAGCGGAGTTGAAGTGGGTCATTTGAAAGAAGGAGCATGCGTTGGGCCTATGAGGAGCTAGACAAGGCACTGGGCTTATCTCTGATGGACGCGCGGGTCGTGGACGGGTGGAGATCAGGTGCATCTCTCAACCAGGTCGTGAACGGGTCGCGCTAGCGGGCTGTACGGGTTGGGCTTGTCATGGCTTCACTGGGCTGATCCGTGGGCTGGCCCGTCCTTGTACAGTGCTGACCCGAAGGCTGGATGGTCCTGGTAGGTCAACTCGGTAACTGGAAACGGGTAAGAATGACGACCGCCGCCGGCGATGGCACGTGGGGGAGCGTGCTATGGCCTCCGGCGGTCTTTTTTGGCCGTGAATGGCTTTTAATCGACATGAATCACAATCTGGACATCTTTATGGTGGTTTTGGGGCCTGAAAATGCGTTGACCATTGTAGATCTGAGTTCTTATGCTCAGCGACGAAGGAGCTTCTTCTCCATCGACTTTCATGGCTGTTTTCAGCCTGAGAGTCTCTCATCTCACACAAATTAAAGCGGAATTGGGGGTTGTTTGTGGCACGGCTTCTCCTTGAGATCCGGTGATTTGAGATTGTTCTTCATTTTTTTTTCTTGAAGCTTTCTCAGTGGCAACGTTTTCATGGTGGCGATGCTACCCCTAGCAGTTGGTGATGACGGGGCGACCATTATCACAATTTTCCAGATTCGATTCCATGAATAGAGTTAATAAATTTTTTCTTAAATAATAATTGTACAAAGAAATATTTTAAACAAATATGAATGAGTTTACCACTCTTCGCTTCCGTTTTTAGTTCTGTAGTCATTTTCGTTTATGCTTCTGTTTTGAGTTTTCGTATCGCTGTCTTTTCCGTTCTTGCTTATGATTCGGCTTCCGTTTCCACTTTTTCTTCATTTACACTTCCACTTCCATTTGTTAGGGGCCGTTTGATTTAGTTTTGAACATTTTGGAAATGGATTTCTTGAATTTTTCTCTCAGCTCTCAACGAGAGTACCAAATGTAAATGAAAAAATTCACGGTCTTTGAGAATTGATCGTGAATTTTCTACATCATAATATTAAAATATAAAAAATAATTAAGACAGAGATTGAGAGAATAAATACGCCATGATTTACATGGAAAACCCTTAAAGGGTAGAAAAATCACGGGGAGATGTTGATATTATTTCATTTTGGAGAAAAGGTTTACAAGGCTAATGAGTGTTGATATTTGTTCTCTCCCGTTTGGAGTTACATATTGCTTTTATTTATAGGTCTTATGTTAAGGATCAACCTACACACCAAGTTTCAAGGATTCAACATCTTAAATATGAGCATAATCAAGAAGGCAAGTAGCAAGTTCAAGAGATTTCTAGTCCAATTAGCATGCCTCAAGGACCAATAACAAGGTCGCGGTCTAGGAAGATTCAACAAACTTTAATCCACCATTTTCAAGGCTTAGTCAATTCCTCTAGTGAAGGTCTACAAGGATATCAAATCTTTGGGATAAGTGCAGCACGAGTCCAGTACAAGTTGGTTCAAGTCAACGTTACTAATGGGTTGAATTAAGTATGTAATGGACCATTTTTGTGTTACCTCTTTGGCTGAACAAAATTTGACGTTATTTGGAGTCCATTAGTTTTATTTAGCTTGATATAGTCTATTCTTAATTATTTTTTTAAAATATAATTAGGTTAGTTTCCTATTCCTGAGTTTTAGAATTTTAGGAAACCTTTGTAAATGCTATAAATATACCTTACAAGAATGTTTTAAGGGTCCAGAATTTAAATTTAAGAAAAATCAAAAGGTTGTTTTGCTTTTATCTTTGTGTTCTTGAGTAGAATACATGCTTTAAGAAACATTCAAGTAGATTGATCACCTTCTTGTTGAGTGTTTCGAAACTGGAATTTAGAAAAAAGTTTTCTTTATTCTAGTTCTTGATCATCCATCTAAGAAATCTGCTTTTCTAGCATTTTCTTAGGGGTTGTTGTCAAATTGGGTATTGGGGTTTTCACGTTAATGCTTCATGGGTTCCTATACATAAAAGGTTTTGAAGCTTATTCTTGGAGGTTCCGTATCACCTTCAATCGGTTACATAGAATCTGATACAACTTATCTAATTCTATCTGAAAATAGGATCAATAGAATATTCCCTAAGATCTAACTTACCAACATTAACAACTTAGTAAATATTGTCCGTCTGATCAATCTAATGGTTTTGATAAGTTTCTCTTTGGATTGCCACATCGGTAATCTATGTACTTTCGTCTGATTGCTCTGTTCTTCATAACTGCCTAGTTGATCTTACGGTTCTCGCTCTATCTTCTCTTTGATGGAGTCTTCGGTCTAGATCTTATCACATGTCATGTGAAATTTTGCCTGTTCAGTGTGGATATTTATTGGGTGAGTATTTTTTTACCCATTATAAATAGGTAGGGTATAGTTAATATCCAATGGGTACTGGATACCTGTTTAATTTCTTTCATTTAGAGCCCAGACCCAGACTCATACCAAGACTCAGACGTAAACCCAAACGCCCACCCATACCCCGAGCCCGAGCCCGACCCGAGCCTGACCTCGACCCCGACCTCTATCCTGACCTGAGCCTGACCCCGACCTCGACCCTGACACTGGCCAAGAGCTAGACCTTGACCCCGACCCCGACCATGACCCCCAGCCTGACCTCAGCTTTGCCCCGAGCCTGAGCCCGATCCGGACCCCAACCCCTGACCCTAACCCCGACCACGACCTCGAGTCTGACCCGAGCTCCTCCCTAACATTGACCCTGACCCTAGTCAAACCTCAGCCCGACCTGACCCAGGACCTAAGACCCACATCCCATGACCCAAGACCCACACCCATGACCTAAGACCTATGACCTATTTGGTACATACTATATTAATCTCGTGGATTAATCATCAATATAAAAGTACTCATTGGGTACCCATTAGAGTATCCATGTCTTTAATGGTTATTATCCATACCTACCCGTTTAATTTAACATGAGTGTGGATAGAGTATGGGTAGTAAGAATTTAAGATGAGTATGAATAGGGTATTACCCATACCCTAAAATACCCACCCATTACCATCCCTAGTCCGAATTGGGCTTTGATAAAGACGTGTGCAAGTTGGGGTCTAGATTGAGATAAAAACATGGCTGTCTTTTTGTCTTAGATCTGATAATAATTTTCTAAATAATTTTCTAATCAAGGACGAGGTTAGTTCAATAGAAGGGGGGCAAATCTTTTTTTCAATCTTCATGCTATTTAACATAATAATAAATAATTTTTTTGAATAAGATCAATTATATAATTTAAGATTTGGTAATTTTAAAAGTTTGTATGGGCCAGAAGTTCTATACAATTTGATAATTTTAAAATTTTGAATAAGATAAATAATATATTATTTGATAATTTTACAAATTTAAAGGGGACAAATAATATATAATTTGGTAATTTTCTAAATTTGAAGGGGAAAATAGTATAAAACTCTATATTTTATAAATTAAAAGAGAGGCAATTGTAGATTGATAGGTGATTTTACACATTTTATATAGATCATCACACACATATAAAAAAAATTACATGATGATAGGGGCAATTGCCCTTTCACATAAAGGTGGTATTGCCCCGGTTTCTAATCATGCATTTTGAATTAAATATGATTATTGCTTGCTACATTTAGTACGCTTGTTGGGTTAAGCAAAAAGATTGAGATATTTTATTTATTTAATATGAAAAAAGTTGATTATTGGTTTATCTAAAAAATAACTAAATATGTATTGGATGACTGAGGCACTTTCAAATTAGAGTGAAGACATTTTGAAGTGATGTGAAACACTGTTCATCAACATTTTCACATGTACGTACGTGAAGTTTGTCTTATAGGTGAAGTTGTTGTACCAAAAAAAGTAAGATCGTTTCTTATAGCGATTGCGATATAAGCCCCCAACTTTTAACTCAAGACACAAATTTTGACTACATTGTTTGGTTGTCAAAAAAATAATTCTCTATAAAGAACAATATTCCAATGCCCCGCTCTGATGGTTGAAATCGTATATTTGTTGTAAAGGATATATGAGATGTGCATATAAGACAGCATATAACATTTCTAACTTAAGTGGGCCTTTTCGGTTGGGTCCAAGGGACAAAACAATACCTTGCTACTTGATGTGCAACCGAACAGACAATACTTCCAATTGATTGATGGGTCGTGCGTCTAACATGGTATCAGATTTGAGATCACACCTGGACCAAGAGCGAGATTGTTAGAAATCTCATACATCATCAATAGATGATGTATGAGATGTGTTATGAGACGACACATGACACTTCTAACTTGGAAGTGTCTTTTGGGCTGGACTCAAGAGGACAAAACTTTAAGACTTACTGTGTGAGTTATGGGGAACGGGGCGAGGCTTGTGGGACTGGAGGAAATATTTGGAGGGGGTAGGTAGGTTTGGAGAAGGGAGGAGTTTGGTTATTTATTTTCCGTAATTGGCTTATTCTTAATGATCTCCCTTATACAGAATAAACAAGTTTTGAGAGTTATTTTAAGGCATGAGCAGGTCATCTTCAATAGGGCATAACTTTTCACATGGGTCGAACCACGTGCACCTTAAGATATCAAATCGAAGTTTATTCAGAGACCTATAGGTTCAATAAGGTTTCCCGTCGCTGCCTAGTTTCCAGTCCAAAGATCACAATAGCAGTTTTTCAATAATTTTAGGTAAATAGGAAGTTTTGTAATCTGTCAATAATTTTATACTAAAATGGCCATAATCTATATATTGTGCGTTTGGTGATTTTTCAAGTATATCAGAGGTATATAGGTGATATACCGGTTTGAAAGATGCTAAAACTAAGGATGTAATTAATGCTAAAAAAATTAAAAATGTAAATGTGAAATACTTAATCTCTATGTGGTGTGTTTGATGAATTTATGGGAATATCAAATGTACATAGATTATATACCGATTCGAAAGATGCTAGAATTAAAAATGTAATTAATGCTCAAAATTGAAAATTGAAATGCTTAATCAATATATGGTGTGTTTGATTATTTTTGGGTATATTAGAGGTATATAGATAATATATCGATTTGAAAGATACTATAATTAATGATGTAATTAATGTTCAAAATTTGAAATACCTAATCAATATATGGTGTATTTGATGATTTTTTGGACATATCAACAATATATATATATGGTATATCGATTTGAAAGATACTAGAATTAATGATATAATAATGCTCAAAATTTGAAATACCTAATCAATTATGGTGTGTTTGATGTATATTCCAGTATATCAGAGGTATATTGATGATATGTCGATTTGAAATATGCTAAAATTAGTGATGTAATTATTGCTCAAAATTTGAAATATATAATCCGTGTATGGTGTGTTTGATGATTTTCCGGATATATCAGAGGTATATAGAATTAAAAATGTAATTAATGCTCAAAATTGAAAATTGAAATGATTAATCAATATATGGTGTGTTTGATGATTTTTGGGTATATTAGAGGTATATAGATAATATATCGATTTGAAAGATACTAGAATTAATGATGTAATTAATGTTCAAAATTTGAAATACCTAATCAATATATGGTGTATTTGATGATTTTTTGGACATATCAACAATATATATATATGGTATATCGATTTGAAAGATACTAGAATTAATGATATAATAATGCTCAAAATTTGAAATACCTAATCAATTTATGGTGTGTTTGATGTATATTCCAGTATATGAGAGGTATATTGATGATATGTCGATTTGAAATATGCTAAAATTAGTGATATAATTATTGCTCAAAATTTGAAATATATAATCTGTGTATGGTGTGTTTGATGATTTTCCGGATATATCAGAGGTATATAGATGATATATCGATTTGAAAGATTCTAGAATTAATGATGTAATTCATGCTATTTAAAATTTGAAACACCTAATCTATACATGATATCTTTGATTTTTTTGGTATATTAGAGATAAATATATGATATACCATTTTGAAAGATGATATATCGATTTGAAAGATTATATACTATTTTTCGAATATATCAGAGGCATATAGACGAAGAACTCAACTGCGTAGCTTCGAAATTACCTATATCTTATGAAAAAAGAAGACACACGATCTAAACTGATTTTTTCTTTAAAGTTGTTGAATATTCGGTATTTAGAATGTCATTAATTTGAAGAATATTTCCTTAACAAACTTTAGCTAATATTAAGAACATATAATCAATTATTAATTATTCCCAAATTTAAGTAAAAAGAAAAATCAATAAAATAACATTTGAATTATAAATCATTCATTATCAAATTTTTTTAATTAATTATAAGGACCCACAAAATCAGATTACGAAATTTGTATATTTAAAGTTAAAAGCGTCAATTTATAATTTCGTCAATAACTGGTTGATGATGTGACAGTAAAAATTATCTATTTATCTAAAGTTTGAAAAAAAATGATACTTCTTAAATTCTTTCAAAACTTATCTATTTAGTACAATTACTTAAAAAAAACAAGTAAAGGAGATCAATTCTTATTGTCGCTTCTAAACTCCATTATTTGGGCCGAGTCTAACTTTCCAGTTTTGGACTAATCAAAAGACCTTGGAGCCTATGCCTAATTTCCATCTAAGGGGTTTTAGGTAAATATTCTATTTGAAAACTTTATTTTGTTAAATAGTCAATAATAATAATAATTAGAAAATAGCCGTTTTATAAAAAGTCAATAAAATTATAAACTACATTTACTATAATACGCCATCAACTATATTTATTAGTGACCATCTATCCTAATTAATAGATAACCTAAATGATTTTTGAATTTTAAATTGTCAGAAAGCTTTATCCATTTAAGTTACTTAAAAACTTAAAGGATTGGATTATTATCTTTAATTATTAGTAATAAATAATTTAATTATCTTCATATATGCCTATTTATTATAAATAATAAGTTTTTACTATTATTTCTATATAAACTGTAACATTACATATTTTTTAATATTATTGTTTTATTATTTTCATTATACAATCAATATGTATTATTCGATATTGCTAAATATTATTGTTAATAATCCTTTTATCACTTTTAATTTAATTTATATAAATAACTACTATCAAAATAATGATGAATGTTTTTTTGATGAATTTACTTATAAAATCATGATATATTTGTAAGTAGTTATAACAATCTTTACGTAAATAATTACTGCAATCCATATATATATATATATATTCCCTTATCTAAACAAATGTATGTAAAACTATTGGCAAAAATAGTTTGCAATATATTTACTCTAATTTTATATTTATTTATTTGATTAGCATACACATATTTGCCTAAAAATCACTAATAATTCCACTAAAAAAATAAGGTATTGGTCCATCTTTAAAAAAATAAGTATTTAGTGAAAAACTTATAGAATTTAAAACAAAAAATATGTCTACGTTAAAATAATATCTAGTTATTCTGAATTTATATTTATTTATTTTATTAATAAATGTATATTTTTATAAAACTCAAAACTAATTTCCTTAAAGACAAGTGATTGCTCCATCTCTAAAAAATATACATTTAATGAAAAAAAATACAAATAGTTATAGGAAAAATTGTTAGAAATAATTTTTTTCATTAATTATGTAAGTATTTATAGAAATAAAATGGTCCAGTAAATGAAAATAATTACATAATTCATATTATTCTTATTTGTCATATGATATATCTCAATTATGTAATAATCTTTTTATGGATTTTGTGACATAAATGAAAGTGTTAAATCTATTTTTTCATATTATTAGTGTTAATCATTTTTTTTAATATATCTCATGTGTATATTTTTTATCTTACCAATTTTTGGTATTATTAGTTTCACAATTTTTTTTTATTTAGATAAGAAAAGTGGAGGTTTTTTTTTTAAATTTGTTAAAGAACAATTGGGTTCAATTTTTAAAAAATTTAAAGATTACTTGAAGAAAATACATGGCTATTTTTTGTATTTTATTTACCATTTAATATATATATATTATCTCATAGAAGAGTAGAGTGAGAGTATAAAATTATGGTCAAACTAATTTATTATTAACTTAATTATTTTTAAAATGATTAAAAAATTATAATACTATATTAAAATGATTAAAAAATTATAATACTATATTAAAATGATTAAATACTAAGATTTCCGGATTACCAAATGATCCATTTGCTTCTTTTCCATGTGAGTTCCCCGTTTCCGGTGTTTGGGCTGTTTCAGATTTCTCTATTGGGCTTGTAGTTTATTTATTTATTCTTTTTTCTTTTATTACTACCAAATATCAAACCCTAAAAAGTCCTAGATAATTTAAGGCAAATAATTTCTCCAAATATTTTTTTTTGTTTATAAATTAAATATGAATGAAATATAATTTATCTAGTAATCAGTTACTAGAACGATATTGAATCTACAAAAAAAGACTGGAAAATGAGCTTAGTTTTCTTACTCAAAACACTTGAAAAACCAATTCAGGCATTCTACTGGCATGAATTCTTTGGACCAAAGACAATTTAGACGAGTTTAGCCAATGCATTATAGATAATGAACATGTAAATTTTACTACTGCCACGTGGACAAGGAAGGCCGACCAAATGGCTCACGGAAAGCAACAGAAAAATAAAAACGGGAGAGAAGACTGATGTCGCGAGACACCCATAAACAAATGAAGAATGACCTAGACCTTTGAGAATAGGAAAATACTGACGGAGGACCCACACCTTTGAGAACGGGGAAAAACTGACGATGGACTCACACCTTCGAGACCGCGAAAAGACTGAAGGAGCATCGACGCCTCTGGAATGGGAAAAGGAACCTGAGACTCGGAGAACTACTCTGAGCAGGCAAGGCACTCGCTGAACTGTATAAGAATGGGAAAAGAAGGATCTGAAGAAGAACGGGAATGGACAAAAAGAATCTATAATGACTACCAAGTGGCAAGGACTGATTAAGTGGCTGAGTGATTCGGACGAGACAAGTTGACAGAACACCAAATGACTGTGACTGATTGGCTCGAGCCACGAGGAACCATCAAGTGGCTATGATAATTGAGCGTCTGATGGACTGAGGACAAAACAATTGGAAGGAATGAACAAAATAATTGAGCCCACACCTGAAAGCAATCCCATCAATAGAGGTGACTCTCTAACAAAAATTTCATTAGCCGAAAACATAGGAAGGTGTGATCATCTCCCTCTTTTATTATTATTATTATTATTATTATTATTATTATTATTATTATTATTATTATAAGACTTATAAGTATAGGCTCATGTAAGAAAAAAAGATGAGGGTGGAGAAAAGGGGAGGCAACCCCAGCAACTAAGGGCATTGCCTTTTCCCTCTTCTCTCATCATCAATTATGTCGAATCATTTACACTTTACACCAGAATATCAATAGTTTTTCCGTTATTTTTCTTCCTTTTAAGGGTTTTCCACATAAATGATGATATATTTATTCTCCCATTCTATCTCTAAATTATTATTTTCATTATTTGTTCTTAAATAGTTTCTCATACCGAAAAAATCCTTTACAAACGTGAAAGTGCATATCGGATGAGGAAAATTCCAATATGCTCTTTGTACGTTATTAGAAAGAGTGTCCGCAACTAATCTCATCTCTCTCATTTGATTGAGTATCCAACAGCCCAGATACAATCAACATTAGAATGACGTAGTGGTGTTTGCTCATTTACTTAAGCTGTGGGAAGTGCATTCTCAGTTGCAATTGACCTAAAGAGCATTTATTCAAGGAATATACCTTATACTTAACATTGCCTTTTGTTTTATATCTTTTTCCAAAAATCTATAGAAGAATATTAGAGTGTTACCAATTTAAACCTAAACTTCTAAATATGAATATCGACATCTAATCACTGTGTATACTCTTGGTATCACCACTAAGCTTTTGATCATCCAGTTGAAAAAAAAAATTAATGGCATCGTCATGTTATTATTACCATACTGTTGACCGATGACTTAAGGTATATACACACAGTTTCTCAAGTTAATAGATTATCTCCTCCTTTTTTCTCTCTTTCACTATGCTTTGTTAATCTGAATATTCTTGATTCAACAATAGTAATGTTTATAAAACCACTCAACAAAAGTTAACATGTCAAATAGAATATAATATAAGCCTTTATATATAAAAAAAAATAGGATGAGATTCAAAGAAGAGAAAAAACTAGGAAAGAAATGCCTTGAGAGCGGGAAAGTCTTGAGAACGGGAAAGAAAAAACTTTGACAACGGGAAATGAAATGTCTCGAGAATGGAAAGTCTTGAGAACAGGAACGGAATTAGCTTGATAACAGGACATGTCTTGAGAATGGAAAAATCTTTAGAACCGGAAAAGTTGGCAGAAAATTACATGTCAAATCTCATATCATAAAAAATGTATGGAAGTCTACTTTTTGTAGAATTTTACGGAAATCAATTCGGAGCTCTCGGTCAAAAGTTATTATACTTTTCTTTGGGACTGTTCAAGAAAGTAAATATATTCACGCATTTCAAATTTAAATTTTAAACTGTATCGATTTAGTAAGTATTATATGAAAAATTATATTTCTTTAGAAAGATATGGATCTACTTCTTGAAGAATTTTACAGAACTTGATTTGGAGCTCTGAAGAAAAAGTTATGAAAATTTTGATTAAGGTTGCTCAGAAAAGAAGATTATACAGAACGATCTACTTTTGAAATTAAAATTGGAAGCCAAATACATGAAGAACCGTATATCATCAGAAAAATACATAAATCTACTTATAGAAAAATTTTACGGAATTCAATTTAGAATTTTCAATCAAAAGTTACGGTAATTATTGTTGTTCAGGAAGGCGTGTTATGCAGAAAATGCAATTTTAGAAATCATACTATGTCAATCGGAAGCTAAATACATGGCGAATTATATATCATCGGAAACATATGAAAATCAACTTCTTGAAGAATTTCACGGAATTCAATTTAGGGCTCTCAATCAAAACTTGTGACACGATAACGTGCAGGCTATCAACTCTCTCTCTCTCTTCTTCGACAATGGAACTAAGGGCATAAGTTCTTGGGAGGAGTAATTCATAATTCCTACTCTCAGAAGGAACTAAGGGTGTAAGTCCTTAGGAGGGACAATTCATAAATCCTACTCTTAGAAGGAACTAAGGGCGTAAGTCCTTTGGATGTGCAATTCATAAGTCCTACTCTCAGAAGGAACTAAGAGCATAAGTCCTTGAGAGGGGCAATTCATAAGTTTTACTCTCAGAAGTAACTAAGGGCGTAAATCATTAGAATGAGCAATTCATAAGTCTTACTCTCAGAAGAAACTAAGGGTGCAAGTCCTTGAGAGGGGTAATTCATAAGTTTTACTCTCAGAAGGAAATCAAAACGGGGTCATGGTTCCGCTGAATGAACCTAAGTCCTTGGGAGTGTCGACAGATGCCATTCTCGGAAGGAAATTCAAAATGGTGCCATGGTTCCAATGAAGGAGCCTAAGTCATTGGGAGCGCCTACGTACGCCGTTCTCAGAAGGAAGTCAAAACGGGGTCATGGTTCCACTGAAGGAGCCTAAGTCATTGGGAGTGTCTACGGATGCCGTTCTCAGAAAAAAAAATTAAAACGGAACCGTGGTCCCACTGAAGGAGCCTATGCATTGGGAGTTTCTACGGATGCCGTTCTCAAGAGGAAATTAAAGCGGGGCCATGGTTCCACTGAAGGAGCCTAAGTCATTGGGAGCGTCTACGTACGTCGTTCTCAGAAGAAAATCAAAACGGGGCCATGGTTTCACTTAAGGAGCCCAAGTCTTTGGGAGTGTCTACGAATGTCGTTCTCAGAAGGGTATTAAAACGGGGTCATGGTTCCATTGAATGAGCCTAAGTCCTTTGGAGCGTCTACGTACGCCGTTCTCAGAAGGAAATCAAAATGGGGTCACGGCTCCATGCAGGGAGCCTAAGTCAATGCAGGGAGCCTAAGTCAATGGGAGGGAAATAAAAAAACTTCGAAACAGAAATATCATTGTCTAACAAATCAGATGGTGGTCAAATAATTCATAACAGACGCAACTGAAGAAAGCAAAGATGAAATATTTTCTGAAAATAACTCAATGGACGATCCTGAAACTAAAAGCCAAAACATGGCCATGGTTCTTTATTTGAACCTAAGTCCCTCTCAAAGTGAAAATGGGGTTATTGTTATTTGTTCGAACCTAAGTCCTTAATAACGGGAAAATCAAAAGTTGTTCTTTCAGAGTGAGAACGGAGTCATGGTTCTTTATTTGAACCAAAGTCCTCGGAAATGGAAAGACATTACAGTAAGTGGGGGGAATTAATCATCATCGACAGAGAGATGACAAAAACGTTATTCGACAAATGCAAAGCATTTATAAACGGTAACAGAAGAACATAACGACAAACAGAAAATGAGAAATCACTATTGCCAGCAAACGATCACAAAAATTATTTGAAAAACTACGTTGCGTGACTCCAAGAAACATGTGAGAACAGAAGTGGGCAGATGTAATGTCAGAATAAGAAATGATAAATCATTACACGTCAACGAATAAAATTATGTTGAGTGTAATGGGGGCCAATGAACTGGTAAAAAATACCCATTGCCATGTGGGCAAGGAAGGTCGACCAAATGGTTCGCGGAAAAGTGAAAATGGGATAGAAGAGTGATGTTGCGAGACACCCATAAAAAAATGAAGAATCACCCACACATTTGAGAATGGAAAAAGACTGACGGGGGACCCACACCTCCGAGAATAGGAAAAGACTAAGGATGGACCCACACATTCGAGAATTGGAAAAGACTGACGGAGGACCCGCCACTCTGGAATGGGAAAAGGAACCTGAGACTCGGAGAACTACCCTGAACGGGTAAGGCACTCGTTGAACTGTACAAGAACGAGAAGAGAAGGATCTGTAGAAGAATGGGTACGAGCGGAAGGAATCCAAAATGATTACCAAGTGTCAATGACTGATTAGGTGGCTGAGTGATTCGGACGAGACAAGTTGGCAGCCCCGGGGTGAGCATGTGGAATCGTTAGACCGGTTATGCTCCACCGGAACATCCAGAGAAGATAGTCCAAATTAGGTCGATGCTCGCCCTAGAGCAGAAAGAGGAAAAAATCCTCCGAGATAATAGCGATATATTTGTATGGACCCACGAAGATATGCCCGGCATAGATCAACGTGTTATCACCCACCATCGATTAGGCATAACTGAAGAAGACAATCCAAATTTGGTCGATCCTCACCCTACACCGGTTAGGCAGAAAAGAAGGAGTGTGAACGTGAAAGGAGACGAAGCCATTATTGCGGAAGTGGAGAAACTGCTCTCCGCTAGATTTATCAGGGAAGCCCAATACTCGGAGTGGTTGGCTAACGTCGTGCTAGTCAAGAAAGCAAATGGAAAGTGGAGGGTCAGCATAGAATTCATGTATTTGAACAAAACATGTCCTAAAGAGTGCTTCCCTTTCCCCCATATAAACCAGCTGGTTAATGCCACATTGGGACATGATCTACTTAGTTTCATGAACGCATATTCAGGGATACAACCAAGTCCTAATGCACCCACCTGACAAGTAGAAAACCTACTTCATCACATGTCGAGGAACTTACTGCTATGCGGTGATGCGTTTCAGATTGAAAAATGCAAGGGCCACCTATCAGAGGCAGGTGAACAAAGTGTTATTTAAATAAATATCAAGCAATGTGGAGCTGTTCGTGGATGATATGCTCTGCCTACAACACTGAATTAGCAGGACAGTGCCCGTGAAATTTCTTTCCTTTCTGAGCATCAATGGTGAAGAGGTGCTAGAAACCAGCAGGGTAGCGAGGGCCCCGTCGTGGATCAACGCCATATCCGAGTACCTGCGGGATGGAACACTACCTCCCGATTGGAAAGTTACACGCAAGCTCCCCCTCAGGTAAGCCAATTATATAATTATTAATGAAACTCTGTATACAATATCTTTTTCATATCCCTACCTGAGGTGCGTTGCACCTAGCTAGGCGTTGTACATCACGAAGGAGGTTCACCGGGGAGTTGCGGGAACAACAACAAAGGTCGGGCACTGCACCATAAGATAAAAAAATAGGGGTATTATTGATCGATGATGATCTCAGACACCAAGGATTTTGTGAGAAGGTGCGACAAATGCCAGCGGACCGCGAACATTCCACACCAACCGCTGGAACCACTCACCTCCATCCCAAGCCCGTAGTCGTTTGCCCAATGGGTGGTGGATTTAATCAGGGCCCTACCAATAGGGAAATGCCAAAACAAGTTTTCCATTGTCGCCATTGACTACTTCACCAAATTGGTAGAGGTGGACCCTTGGCTACGATTACAAAGCACAAAACTATGGAGTTCATATGAAAGAACGTGATATGCAGGTTTTGCATCCCCCACACGATCATCACAAACAATGGCAAACAGTTTGATAATGTTATGTTCAGATGGATGTGTGAACACCTCAGAATCAAGCAGCTTACCTCATCACCAGCCCACCTATAGTCCAACGGACAAGTGGAGGCAGTTAATAAAAAGATCAAACATAACCTCAAAATCAAACTGGAATGAGGAAAGGATTGTGGGTTGACGAGCTCCCAAACATGATATGGGCTTATAGGAGCACAAATAAGACAACGACGGGAGAGACCCCTTACAGGTTGGCCTTTGGCACAGAGGCTGTAATACTAGTGAAAACATGGTATCCTCCCATTGAGTCCAACGATAAGACCCAAAGCAAAACCTCATTGAGTTAAGGCACAACATGGATGGACAACGGGACCATGCCAACTTGTGAAATGAAGCCCACCAGTTCACGGCCTCGTGATACTACAATTTAAAGATGAGGGCCCGTCTGTTTCAAACGGGCGACCTAGTCCTATGAAAAAGGAAGGACACGGAAATAGGAGCCCTCAAGCAAAACTAGGAAGGGCCTTACCTGGTAACCAGGGGTAGTGCACCCTAACACATATCGACTACAAGATATGGATCGACGGGACTTGACGCACTCTTGGAATGCGTAGCTCCTGAAGCTCTACTTGTTGGGGATAGTTCCTTCAAAGCATGTGTTAAAAAAATTTTAATATGAAATTCATGAAATTATATTTTTCTAATAATTGTTCTTTCAAATTATTGTTGAATAATTTATATATATAAATGTCTAAAAATTTCTTATACATTAATGAGACTATGATCTTGTATAAGATGAGAGCATTAAGATCGGAGATAATGAATAAAATAGTCCACAACATATTAAATTATGTAAATTTTAATGAATGGTTGCTTGTAAGGTTCACTAAGCATTATGAATGCATGTGATCTAGATCCGGATCACCAATGTGGATAGACATCTTAGTGAAGATACTTTATATAATTAGATTATATAGGACATGAGCGATGTAGATTAATATCTTTAATAACTTATCGTTTATCATAAAGATTTAATACACATCAAATCTGATGATCATATATAGACCAGTCTAAATCCTGAGTAGTTATGAACTCCTATATATGTCTACTGGATCTTTTGATTCACTTGTTAAAGTTTGTTTGTAAAACAAGCTAGAAACTTTTATTTTGGAGATTCAATGATATATATGACTGAAAACATGATCTTACACAATTTAGAATCCAAGCTTTCCTAACGGACGTATATTGGTTCCCTTAGTGTTAGTTTTAAAACTGAATGGTTATTCAGCTTAAATTTATAATACGATTGTAAATTGACCATTCACTAGTGAATTATTGATACTTAAGGATCAATAGGTAATTAGAAGGGTAAAAAGATAATTTTGATCAGCTCAAATTTACGAACCAATATTTGGAGGACATAACTAATTGAAGTGATTACATCAATGGACTACACGAGAATAACCTATAAATATATTTTGTAATTACTAACAGTGCAATTCCATATTTATAGTGGAGTAATATTAGAATTAATAAATAAGATTATTTGATTAAAGAGTTTAATTAATAACCTGATTTATTGGAGCTTAGAATAATGGGTCCATGGTCCCCAAGTCACCAATGTACTACATAGTCTATGGTGTGAATATTTCAGGACATGAGAAAATAACTAGCTTGTGAAAAGAATTAAATTTCTGAGGCAAGTATATAATTATAGGATAATTATGTGTAATTAATTAATTGAAAAATTAATTAACAATATTACTTATTGTAATTTTTAAAAATTACAAATAAATAATAATATCGATTAATTTAATGTTGATCGATTAGTGAGATAGAATATTTGATTTATGAAATTAAATAATATTAAATCATTATGATATGATGATTTGATTTGGTTTATCTAATCTGTTAATTAACAGATAAAATTATTGATTGGGAGATCAGATAAGTTAATTTTGAATTTACTGATATCTAAATATCTATAGATAATAAATTATAGGATAATTGACACGTGACATATTAGACCGCTTCATGTCAGTCTCTAATTTTGATTCAAAGATTGATAGGAGTTACTGTAGTGTCACGTGGCTCTATAGTAACATGTGACACACTGTAGTTCCGCACGACTAGAGGTGGTAACTGGATCGGGCCAAGCTCGTCATATCTTGGCCCGGGCGGGTCTCACTGCAATGGCATGATAAATAAATAATTTAGTATTTAGATCCTAAAAATGAAGGGGTGATTAAGTGATTGACGCAATCACTGTGATTAAAAAGTTAATAAAAAACTCTGTGAATACTCCAATTCTCTTTTTAGAGTTTTTGTCTAAAAAAATTCTTTCTCCAAAATCTTTAGATCTCATGTACATCTAGAGATAGAAAAATATATTTGATTTATTCTATGCGCTCACACACGTCCTAGTGTATTTGAGGATGACTTGGAAGATCTTGATGTCGATCTCGTAGTTTGTTGTTTGTGGGGTTACAAGCTCGTTGTTTGCAAGGACGCTTGATAAGACTACAACAAGTACAACTCTTATCTTTGTATATTTTTTATTTAATGTATAAATATATAATGGATCCGATGAAAAATGTGTTTTTCTTTTAAAAGTTTTTTTTGGAAACTGTGGTATCGTAATTATTTTTGTTTTTAATTGATAAAGTTTTAATTTATTTTTAAAAACCACCACGCCTCTGTCGCGTGATGCTGCTGATTCTAAGAATTGGTATTAGACCGGTCTTTATATATATATATATACACACATACATTAAATACTGTGTGGATGTTATTGCATTATTCATTATATATTTCGATATGTATGAATGAATGAATGAATGATTATATTTTTTGGTGTATGGTTTCATGATGAATCGTTAATTGTATGGTAACTTTTACGTTTAGGCTTTGCTCTTATTTTTCCTTAATTCAAAGCCGTTTTGGGGTATATGAATTTTTGTAATTTCTATTTTGAATATTATGTTGGAATAATTCTTTATGCGAGAAGATGAAGAATGCACGAGACAAATGAGGAGAAGAAAAGTGAACTCCATCGAGGAGTTCCAGCTCTGGCACTGGTGCAACCGACTTTCAACGGAAGAATTACTGCAGGAAAAATTAGCGACGGTGCCGCCGTGAGGTACACTGGCGGTGCATGGGCAGCTCGAGGCGGCGATGGGAGTGTCCCAGTACCACCGTCGGCGGCAATCGTTGTGATTGCTAGGGTATGTTTCGCAGATGCTCTGGTATCGTGTTGTTCTATCTATGTGACGTTTTGCGATAACCCTAATCCTATCATTTATCTTTTAGAATTTGAATTTTGATTGAAATTTTAAAAGGATAGTTATCCATTTTAATTTTTTGAAAATTAAAATTAATTAATTAATTAGGTTTGACTCAAGTTTAATGCTCTCAAGTTTGTTCTTACTTAAGAATATCCTGAAGAGCCCGCTGCCAATGCTTCTATGGATGTTAGGGAAAAGTTTGATGTTTGGATTATGTCCAACAACAAAGCTAAGTGCTACATACTTGTGAGCATGAATGATGCTCTGAGAATCAGGCATGAAAGTATGGAAACAACCTATGAGATTATGGAATCTCTGCAGACGATGTTTGGGCAACAATCTGATCAAAGTCGTCATGAGACTACTAGGAGTTACATGACAACTAAGATTAAGAGAGGTACTTATGTACGTGAACATGTTTTGAACATGATCAACATAATACATGAGGTAGAAGTACATGGGGTTACCATTGATGAACGAACTCAAGTCAGTATTATACTTGAATTGCCCACACCTGCTTTTTCAGCGTTCAGCACCAACTATGGTATGAACAAGTTGAAATTCAACATGACCCAATTGTTGAATGAACTGTAGACTTTTCAGCCACTCAACAAAAGTATGACCAAAGAGGGGGAAAAATGTTGCTGAGAAAAAGTCTTCTTCTAATGTTGTTAAGAACAACATTTGGAAGAAGAACAATTGTAAGGACAAAAGTAAGAACAAAAAAAGAAAGAAAGCAAAAAAGCCACCCATGGCCAATAAGAACAAAGGCGACATCAAATTCAAGGGAAAATGTTTCCATTGCGGAGTTGAAGGTCAATGGAAGAAAAACTGTAACAAGTATCTTTTCGAGCTGAAAAAGAAAGTAAATTGATTTACTTGTACTTGGATCTTGTTTAGTGAAATATGATTTGTCATCCTAGATATTGGATTAAGGAGCCAATAACTATGTATGTTCTTATTTGCATATGCATGATTCATCAGCAAAAGCATTGGGGACAGTCCGTTTAAACTTTGAAATTATTTTTCTCGTTTTTAACAATTTTTATTTTATTACTAGTTTTTCAAGAAATTTGATTTTTTATCGTTAATGCATGAAAAATTATTTGATATTTCTTTTATTAATAATCAATTTATTATTTCAAAGAACGGATTCAATATTTGTCATGCAAAAGTTTTGAACGGAGTGTATATGCTTAAACCGATTGCACGTGCATGAAATAATTAAGAATTGTTTCAAGTAGCAAAGGACAAAGAGATTCTCATGATGATGACACGTATCTATGGAATCTTAGGTTTGGACATATTAATCTAGATAGATTAATCTGGTTAACAATACATGATGCTTTGAGAGAACTAAAAGTTGGGACTCTTCCAGTTTGTGAATTTTTTCTAGATGGTAAAATGACTAAGAGACATTTCTTTGTAAAGGGCCAAAGATCCAAAGAACCACTTGAGCTAGTACATAGTAATGTATGTGGACCAGTCAATGTACAAGCTAGAGGTGGGTATGTGTATTTCATTACATTTATTGATGATTACTCTAAATATAATTATTCTTACCTAATGCATAGAAAGTCTAAAACTTTTGAGAAGTTTAAAGACTTCAAACCTGAAGATGAAAAGCAATCAGGTAAATCTTTGAAAATACTTCAATTAGATCGAGGTGGTGAACACTTGGATAGAGAATTTAATGATTACCTACTGGAGTATGGCATTCTATCCCAAATCACAACACATGGAATGCCATATCAACATGGTGTTTTAGAAAGAAGAAACCAAACCCTATTGGATATGGTTACGTTGATATTAAGCTACTCATCACTACCACCCACATTCTAGGGATATACACTTCAAATGATAACCTATTTTTGAATGTAGTTCTTTTTAAGTCTGTAAGCAAAACACCTTTAGAATTATAAAATTCTCCAAACACAGTTTGCATCATTTCCGTATATGGGGGTGTCCAGCTTACGTTCATAGATCCAAGACTGAAAAGTTAGACTCAAGGTATGACGTGTGTATATTTGTTGGTTATACTCTAGAAACAAGAAGTGTGTACTTTTATAGTCACAATGATCAAAAGGTGTTTGTATCTACATATGTCACTTTCCTTGAAAATGACCATATGAGAAACTACAAAGCTCAGAGTAAAGTAGTTCTCGAAGAATTAACATCTGATGAGATCAGACCACATTCATCATTGACTGATAAATGACAAACCACATAAATCATTGTTCCTATTTAGGAAACCTCGATGCAGCATCGTAGTGGCAGGGTTGTAAGACAACTTATTCGCTATGAACTAGACGCACATGTCCTAGTGCCTGACACTGATAATGATAATCCATTAAGCTTTAAAGAGGCGATGGAAGATTCTAAAAAGGAGAAAGGATAAGATGTCATGAACCAAGAAATGTAATTGTTATATTTCAATTCTGTCTGAAAACTTGTGGATCCATCTGAAGATGCCAGGCCCATTGGATATAAATAGATTTTCAATAAGAAAATAGGTGCATATGTGAATGTAGATACTTTCAAGGCACGACTAGTAGCCAAAGGCTATACACAAATAGAAAGAGTCGATTATGAAGATAGATTATCTCTCATTGCCATGCTAAAATCCATTCACATCATTTTATCTATTGTGGCTAGTTAAGACTATGAAATATGAAAAATGAATGTCAAGACAACTTTTTTGGATGACTCTCTTGAAAAAAGCATCTATGTGATGCAACCAGAAGGGTTTATGAAAAGAGGAGAAATATCAGAAAGTATACAAGTTGCATCAGAATCTTAGAATCTTACCTTTGATGAAATTATTAAATCGTATGGCTTCGAGCAAAATGTTGATGAAAGTTGTGTTTATAAATACATCAAAGATAAGATAGTGGTTTTCTTTATTCTTTATGTAGATGATATTCTACTCATTGTGAATGTCATGGAAGCTTTATCAAAAGTAAATATGTAGTTAGCTGAGAAATTCTAAATGAAAGATTTGGGAGATGCGAGCTATGTTTTAAGCATCCAAATCCTAAGGCATAGAAAGAACAAGTTCTTGACACTTTCTTTGACATCTTATATTGATAAGGTTCTGGAAAGATTCTCTATGAAAAATTCCAAGAAAGTTCAACTACCAACCATACATGGAATTGTCATTTCCAAGGAGAAGGGTCATAGGACACCTTAGGAGGAAGATGATATGAGAAGGTTCATTATGTTTCAGCCGTTGGGAGTCTCATGTATGCCATGTTATGTACGAGACCGGACATCTATTATGCAGTAGGAATTGTCAGTCGTTATCAATCAAATCCTAGATTTGAACACTGGATAGCGGTAAAACACATTCTCAAGTATCTTCGGAGAATGGGAAATTATATGCTTGTTTATTCAAGTAGAGACCTAAATCTCCCTGGATATACTGATTTTGAATCAAATAAGCATAGTCAAAAGTCTGGATCGTACACCGAGGAGATGTGACCGTTATGAAGATATCATCAGATCAAAGATCCTTTTACCAAGACACTACATACCAAGTCATTTGAGGGTCATGTGTAAAATATGAGATTGAGAGATATGCCACATTTGCTTTAGGGTAACTGAGAGATTGTTGGGCATAGTACCCTCAAAACATATTTTTAGACTATTTTTATATGAAATTAATGAAATTACATTATTCTTATAGGCTCATCGTCCCTCTAACACGGAGCTCGTGGATCTCCTCTATCAGCAGTTCATTGACTTGGTGAAGGGGATCACACATGTAAGCCGTGGCGGTGAACTCGGCCTCAAAAGTCCGATCCCCCTAGTTTAACCACTAATATAGTACCAGCATGAGGGCAGAGAGGGAGCCTCTTCTCTTGGTTTCTTGGGGGGATCTTCATTTGGAACAAGAAGTAGAATACCAATAACAAGAAGTCCCCACCACCATGTAGTTTTCACAAGACCCAACATCCCACTAGGACCCTCCAAGAGTTAGGCTAGAGTTGGGTCAAGGTTATCCCCTTAGAAGAGAACCACCTCCTGAATAAGGGGTGCAAGGGATGATGCAACCCACCTTCCAAAGCCGCTAGGTACAAGCTGATCCCTCCATGTCGAGGGGCACTAACTCTCTCCCCGTGCTCTAGCAGTCATAGGTGAACGTAGTCTGAGAGATGATACTCCTTTTGGATAAAGACTAGGTCATTCTCGGTCAAGGAAGAGGGGTAGTCATCGCCCCTAGCAGTCAAAACCCACACTCAGACTTGTATAACGTTCAAGGTCAGAACAAGAACCGCCAGTCTCGACTGACGAACTTGAATCCATATGGTACCTAAGAACCAATTGGGAGAAAGAAGAGGACTCGAGGGAAGCACTTGATGAAAGTTATTACAGAAAGGAGAATAAGGGAAAAAAGGAACTCATTAAAGAGCTCGTCTCTCTCAGATTAGGGGGGATGAATGGTGTGAAGAAAACTGCTCATTTATAGGCCTTGGGGAGCAGCGATCACGACCATTCAAATGATCTAACGGGTTAGGAAGTCGTCGGCTTATGAACCGACAAGCTCAGGGAATCGGACACGCACGTCGATGGGACAGGTGACGCTAAAGTAACCGAGGTCACACGGTCCTTGTTGGAATCACGGCGCGCGCAACGGAGGGGGTGGTTTTCGAAAATTTTATTGATTGAAAAACAATCGCGACGCTACTGATCTCAAAACTAATTTTGTGAAATTTTTTTCACGCGGATCCATTATATATCTATACATTAAATTATTAGACATTCAAATAAAAGAATCTTACCTCTTAAAGTCTAACAAGCGTTCTCGTTATCTTCTAGTAAAAACAACGAATGTTCGATTCCATGATGAATAAGAAGTGTGTGAGCACGTAATGAATCAAGAACAATTTTTTATCTCCAGATGTACTCAATAAATAGATCAGGAGAATTCAAGAATGACTTTTGAACAGAACTCTAAGAGAGAATTAGAGAATTCGCAGAACTTTGATTAATGATTAATCAGCTAGATGTTCATGATGCCAATAAAATATTATATATATATATATATAAGTCAAGGTTCATTAGGTTTACGATTTTCATAAAATAATAAATTATTACAAATGTACCACTGTAGTGGGACCCGCTGCAGTCTGCGCCACTACAGTGTTGTGTGGCGCTGCATTATGTCGCGCCAGCATGTGTAGTCCGATATGCCACATTATAATTTTCAAATTTATTATTTAACCAGATAAATATCTATGTATTATTTCAAATAATCATAAATATCAGTTAATTAAGGATTAACTTATTTGATAAAAACCTAACAAACAACTTATCTATTAATTCAAAATAAACCAATCGGTTGATTCAAAATAAAATTATTACCTCATAATAATCTAACACTATTTTATTTCATAAATCAAATATACTGTCTCATCATCGATTAATTCATAACTAATCGATATAGTTAATTAATTGTAATTTCCAAAAAATATATTAGTTAATTTAATTAACTAATAACTCATAAGTATCTCATAATTATATACTTACCCTGAAAACTTAATTCTTTTTGCAAGCTAGTCATTTTCTTATACTTTGAAACGTTCACACTCTAGATTGTGTAGTACTGAGGTGGTTTGGGGACCACAGACCCATAATTCTAAGCTTCAATAAATCATATTATTATTTAATTTTTTTAAGTAAATAATATCATTTATTAACTCTTCTATAAATATGGTATTGGACTCTTAGTAATTATAGAATATATTTACAGAGTAATCTGGTGTAGTCTATTGATATAGTTAGTTAATGTAGTTATGTCCTCCAATTATTGATTCGTAAATTAGATCTGGTCAAAATTATCATTTTATCCTTCTAAGTACCTCTTTTTCCTTAAGTACCATTAATCCACTAGTAAACGGTTAATTTATAACTGTATTATAAATTTTGTGTTCAAAAACCATTCTGCCCCAGAGTTAACAATTAAGGGAACCAATATATGATCCATAAAAAAGTTTGGATTCTAAATCTTATAAAATCATGTTACTAGCCATCCATGTCATTGAATCTCTAAAACAAAAGTCACTAACCTGTTTTACAAATAAATCTTAACAAGTGAATGAAAAGATCAAGTAGACATGTATAAGAGTTCATGATCACTCAAGATTCAGACTATCTACATATGATCATCTGATTGATGTGTATCAAATCTTTGTGATAAACGGTACTAATAAATCTATTAATTCACATCAATCTTGGCTTATATAATCTAATCATATAAAGTACATTCAGTAAGATTTATATCGCCATCAGCGATCCAAATCTAGATCACATGCATTCAAGATGCTTAGCGTACCGTACTAGCAACCATTTATTAAAGATTCCATACTTTAATATGTTACGAACTATTTTATTCATTATCTATGATCTTAATCCTCTTGTACTAATACAAATTCATAATCTCATTAATGAATATGAAATTTTTAGATATTTATATTAATTATTTAATAATAATTCAGAGAATACAATTATAAGAAAAATGCGCTTTTATTAATTTTCAAATAAAATATCTTTACACATGCTTTAAAGGCACTATGCCCAACAATCTTCCACTTCCCTTAAAGCAAAGGAGGAATCTCTTTCAACCTCATATTTCGCACATGACTCTTAAACGAGTTCGCTGGAAGAGTCTTGGTAAAAGGATAAGCCAGTTCTGAACTAACGTTATCTTCAAAACAGACATATCTCCTCAATTTACGATCTCTCTTACAAGATGTTATTTCCTCTCAATGTGCTTGCCCATCTTGTGACTGACTCCTTAGTTCCTTTAAATTAGCTACCGCCCCACTGTTGTCACACTACATAATTAGTGTCTTATCTATATCTGAACCTACTTCCACAACAGTATAGAACTTTCAGTATAGAACTTTCATGATTAGTGTCTTATCTATATCTGATTAAATAATAAATTTAAAAATTACCATTTGTAGCTTCACAAGCCGCTATATATTTAATTTCCAAGGTAATTAGTAATACTAGATTGTTTAATACTTCTCCAGACTAAAACTCCTCCATCTAAGGTGAATATTGATCTAGATGTTGACTTCTGACTGTCCGTATCCGATAAAATATTAGAATCAGTATATCTAGTGGGGTTCATGTATCCTCCTAATAAACAATCATAAAATTTCTCGTTCTCCGAAGATACTTGAGAATGTGCTTTACCGCAATCCATGTTCAAAAATAGGATTTGATTGATAACGACTGACAATTCCTACTGTATAAAGACGTTCGGTCTCGTACACAACATGACATACATGAGACTCCCAAATACTGAAACATAAGGAACCTTTCTCATATCATATTTCTCATGAGGTGTCTTACGACACTACTCCTAGAAAAGGACAATTCCATGTATGGTCATTTATTGAATGTTCTTGGAATTTTCCATAAAGAATCTTTCTAGCACCTAAAGGTGTGCAAGCGTCCTGAAAAAACTGTCCCGTCCTGAAAAATCATCCCGAGACGAGCGAGATGGGATGGCTTTTTTATTTTAGTCGGGACGGGACAGGACGGGACATAAAATTTTTGTCCCTTGTGGGACATGATGGGGCGCGGGACAAGAATCCTTGTCCCGACTTTGTCCCGTCCCGTCCCGATATATACATACACATTGTATTTTTTTTAATTTTAGCCTTATTGCTTTTGATTTTTAACTAGTAATTGATTTCTAACCTTTATATAACATAGTCTAAACTCTAAAAAAGGCCCAAAATAAAAAAAAAATCATATTCAGCCCAAAACAGTCTAAAAACAAAAAATACATTAAAAATGGGAAAAAACCTGTCCCGTCTTGAACAGGACGGGACAAAAAGGCCCAAAACTCATCCCATCCCGTCTCGCGCACACCCTTGCTAGTACCTTATCAATATAAGACGTCTGAGAAAGTGCCAAGAGCTTATTCTTCATATCTCTTTAGATTTGGCTGCCTAGAACATAGCTCGCTCCTCTCAAATCTTTCATTTGAAATTTATCAGCTAATCACTTCTTTACTTTGGACAAAGTTTCCACATCATTCCCAATGAGTAGAATATCGTCTGCGTAAAGAACTAATAAAATCATTTTCTTATCTTTGATGTATTTATAAACATAAGCTTCGCTACATTTTTTTCGAAGCCATATGATTTAGTAGTTTCATCAAAGGTGAGATTCCAAGATCTCGATGCTTGTTTCAATACATAAATAGATTTAAGCAACTTGTAAAATTTCTTATCATGCCCATTTTGCACGAACCCTGCTGGTTGCATCATATCAATGATTTCTTCAAGAGAGCTATTAAGAAAGGTTGTCTTGACATTTTCCATATTTCATAGTCTAAACTACTGACTATGAATAAAAGAATGCGAATAAATTTTAGCATGGCAACATAAGAGAAAGTATCTTCATAATTGACTGCTTCATTTTGAGTATAGCCTTTGGCTACTAGTCGTGACTTGAAAGTCTCTACTTTTTCATCTTTTCCTCTTTTCTTCTTGAAGATCCATTTGCATCCAATGAGCCTGAATTTTTCAGGTGGATCTACAAGTTCCCAGACAGAATTGGAATACAACGATTCCATTTATTGGTTCATGGCATCTTGTCATTTCTCCTTTTCAGGATCTTCCATTGCCTCTTTAAAGGTTAATGAATCGTTCTTATCAGTGTCTGACATTAGGACACGTGCCTCTTATTCATAACAAATGGGTTATCTTACAACCCTCCCACTACATGTTGTACCAGGGTTTCCTGAACAGGAACAGTGATTTCTATGGTTTATTGTCAATCACTCAATGATGAAGACGATCTGATCCCATTAGATGTGAGTTCTTTAAGTATAACTTTGTTCCGAGGTTTCTATTTTACCATACAGTCGTGTTCAAGGAAAGTAACATTTGCCGATACAAACACATTTGGATCCATGTGACTATAAAAGTAACCACATCTTATTTCTAGAGCATAGCCAACAAAGATACACACTTCAGACATTGAGTCTAACTTTCTAGTTATAGGTCTAAGAACGTGAGTCGGATACCCCCATATATGAAAATGACACAAACTAGGTTTGGAGTCATTCCATAGATTTAAAATTGTTTTGCTTACAGGCTTAGAAGGAACTTCATTCAAATGTAAGTTGCCGTTTGAAGTTCATATTCCCAGAATGTGAGCGGTAGGGATGAGTAACTTAACATCGACCTAACCATATCTAATAAGGTTCTGTTTCTCCTTTCTGAAACACCATTTTGTTGTGGCATTCCATGTGCTGTGAGTTGAGATAGAATACCATACTCCAACAGGTAATCCTTGAATTCTAAATCCAAGTATTCACCACATCGATCTGATAGAAGTGTTTTAAGAGATTCACCTAATTACTTTTTAACTTCTGCTTTGAAGTCTTTAAACTTTCTCAAAGTTTCAGACTTTCTTTGCATTAGGTAAATATAACCGTATCTTAAGTAATCATAAATAAAAGTGATGAAACACTATTACTCATCTCTAGCTTGTACATCAATCGGTCCACAGACGTCACTATGTACAAGCTCAAGTGGTTCTTTGGCTCTTTGACCCTTTGCAGAGAAAGGTCTCTTAGTCATTTTACCTTCTAAACATGATTCACAAACCAGAAGAGTTCCAACTTTTAGTTCTCTCAAAACATCATGCTTTGTTAATCGTTTTATTCAGTCAAGATTAATATGTCCCAACCTCTGATGCCAAAGATATGTATCATCGTCTTGAGAAATTTTTGATCGTTTATGACAGGCGCAACGTACCTGCGACGCAGAGCAACGATTGAAAAAAATCATTTTTTGAGAAAAAGAAATTCAGAGCGGTCACCAATCATTTTATGGTGTGATTAATCACCCAATTTTAAAATAAAAAAATTTTGGCCTACGAAAACTCAAAATTGGTTCAGGAGTCAGTTGTGTGTGGGGAATGTATTAGCACCCCGCAACATCTATTTTGAAAAATGGTTACCAAATTTAATCAAATGTTATCCAAATTATATTTAAAACAATGTTTTAAAGAAATTTAATTTTAAATGTCCCATTAGGCTTGTCTTGTATCATAAAATGAAACAAAATAAATAACATTTAATGGAGTTATTTTCAGTATCCAGAAAAATAACTCATCACCTCAGGAGTTCGAGAAGTTTTGGAATCCAAAAAAACTCAAAGTGCGTCATCGAAATTTTTAGTGAAGACTAATTGATTAAGATAAGATGATTTAAATTTGCATGTTATTATTATGATACATGTATATGTATATTGTGTATTTATAAGTGAATGTTGCATAAATCATATTTTAAACATGGTAATATAAAGAGTGCTAAATAAATAAAGATAATAAAACTTATATTAATCACAAAAATAGAAGAAATGAATAGATGAAAAACTAGAACCACATATAGTTGTAGGATGACAAAGTAGAGAAAATATGTAAAGTTGAAAAATAATATGTATAACATGTAAAAGAAAAAGAATGAAAAAAAATATGATGGAAACAAACATGAGACTTAACATGTATTAAGAAAAGAAAAAAAAGAAAATCAAAAGAAAAGAAAAGAAAAGAAGCAAAAAACAAACAACCAAAAAAATAAGGGGAGGGGGGAGCCGTAGCTTTGTCTGGTCCCCCTTCCATTTTGTGTTTTTTTATAAATAAAAAATCAAGATTAAATCCTTTACAAAATAAATTTGCTTGATTTCATAAATTATATATACAGTTTTTATGTGACATAAATATACCTATTTTATTTTAGACTACTTTGTTCACTAATTATCATTTTTTCTTGTATCATTGCTAATGAAATAGAGAATGATTGATCATGTGTGGTAAGTAGTTCAAACAAGTGTCACTAAAGAAAAATCAATAAAACTTTCAAAATAAAATATTTTTGTTTGGGATATAAATATACCATTTTTATTTTAGACTACTTAGTTCACTAAATACCATTTTTTCTTTCTTCCTTCATTGTTATGAATGATTGTGGATGTTAAGTAGTTCAAACAAGTATGACAAAAATGATAAACAAAATTTTTAAAAACAAAAGAGAAGAAAAGACTTGTATAAAAAATTTTCAAAGCTTAAATATTTGCATAATCTTGAATAAAGGTTTTATTCTCTATTTGATACAGTTTTATGTATGAGAAATTATCATAGGGGGCCATTTCATCAAATATACACTTTCAACCCGTTAAAATGTTGATTCACATTGAGTTAATTTTTCACTTCTCAAAAACTTTATCCTAATCCTCATGGATTGAGTTGATGACAAAGACATCTCATTATCAAACTTGTAGAGAAATCAACAATGCATGAATATAAAACTTAAGATTAAGAGTATGAGAAATGATAAAGAATGAACAAATAACTTATGTATGGAAAAGGAAACAAAAAATAGCAACTACATGAGTATGAAGAAGAGAGATGATGAAGAATAATGAACAAGATATATTGTAAGCTAAAGTGCAAGAAATTTAAACTATCTTAATAAAAAGAATAGGAGAAGATGAAAGATGAATAGAAATGAAGACTCTCTTTTTCTCTCTTTTAAAAAGTCTCTCCTATTTTCTCAAGACCCCTCTTTCTCTCTCTAAAATCACCTCTCTTTTCCCATCCCCCTTTCAAGTGAAGACTTTCTCTTTATTTATAGGCAAACTTAGGGCATCACTTTTTGTTTTTAGTCCTCTTTTTTAGTCCTTGGACAATTCTTCTTATTTTTAGTCATTGGACTATTTTCAAATCATACATATAGTTTAGACTAGTATATGAGCCAAAAAAATAAAATTTATATTTTAAAGCATTGGAGCAGAAAAATACGGTATCTACAGTTACTTTTTTGCACTTGAAATAACTCTGAATTATTTAATGTTCATTCAGTTCATTAAAGTATACACATGCCGTTTGAAACTTTTGCATGATAAATGTTGAAATTATTCTTTAAAATAATAAACATGTTAATATTAAAAGAAATATCAAATTTTTGTTCATGCAATAGGGGTGTTCACGGTTCGGTTCGATCGATTATTTGGACAAAATTGAACTGAACCAAATTTTTTGGTTTGGATGTGTATCGAACCGAATCGAACCGTGAAGGTCAAAAGAATCGAACCTAACCGTGAGTTTCAGTTAGGTTCAGTTCAACATTAACAGTGTAAAAAATAATCTACGAAAACTATAACATCAAACCTGCAAACTTTACATATCTTCAAACTAATATTTCAACATCAACATTAGGACTAAGACATTTTAGAATCTGTACAAGGAAAAAGTTAAAACTAAAGGTTGCGAAAAACTCGTACAAGGACATCAATTTACTATAAAAATCAACACAAATTGAACTTAAAATTTGTTATTACAAACCCTAAATAAGAAATAATCAAACTTAAATCTATTACAAATCCTAGATCAGTAAAAACTAAACTTAAATTCTATAATTACAAACCCTAAACTAAATTAAGAAAAACACTTATAATCTGTAATGTAGATTTAGCCGGTGAAATACAATACAAAATGCAAGAAAATAATTCTTATAGTAACGCAAACAATTGCTTTTATCATTAAACAAATTCTCCAAAATACAACAACATAAACTTATAGAATCAAAATTAACTACAAGCCCTGATTTAAAACATTAGGGTTACATAATACAAAAAATGATGAAATTAGAGGCCCATGCAAAAATTCTCCAAAATAAAAACCTAAGACAACATGTTTAACACTCAGATCTGAGTGGATCTGAGTAGATCTGAGCAGATCTACTCAGATCTAAGACTGAGATTGAGCATATCTAAGGATTTCCAGTAGCCAACATGTTTGCTCCACCCTCTCGAGCGAATCTGGGGATGCTCTCGATGAACGAACCTCCCCGCGCCACCATCTCGAGCAGATCTGAGTGTACGGAGAGAAGAGATTGGGAAGGAGCGAGATTTCAAAGAGAAGAGAGAGAGAATGTGAGATAGATAGAAGAGAAGAGATTGTGAATGAGAGAGAGTTTGAAGAGGGGAGGCATTGCGTGTAATTGTAAAGAGACATAAAGCTTCGAAGAGGACATAAAGCTTCAAATAGGAGAGGGGAGGAGAGAGAGTTTTGAACAGGAGAGGGGATGCCTGTAGAAATGAGAAGAGGTGGGATTTTAAGGTTTGTAAAAATAGGCTTAGTCTATATATATATATATGTAATTTATTTTATTTTATTTATACTTTGGTTCGGTTCGGTTCTAAATCACATATTTTTTTAACCGAACTGAACTTATTGTTCAGCAGAAATACCGAACCAAACTGAACTGAGATAACTAAAATAACCAACCGAACCGACCATTTTTGGTTCGGTTCGGTACCTTTTTTTCACCCCTATCATGCAACAAAGATAAAGAAACTAAACTTCTAGAAAATCTCATAATAAAATAAACATTGTTCAAAAAACAAAATTTATTTCCAAAACTTAAACAGACTATTCCTAATGATTTTGCTGAAACAAGCGCACCACTGCCAACTCTCATTATCAACTTTTACATGACAAATGCTGAAACAAGCTCCCTTGATGAATCAACCATCTGTAAAGAGAACAAACATGGTCAGTGGCCCCTGAATCTATAATCTAGGATGACAAATCATTTTCCACTAAACAAGCTTCAAGTACAAGTAAATCAAATTTACCTTTCTTTTTCAGCTTGGAGAGTTACATGTTACAGTTTCTCTTCTAGTGACCTTCAACTCTACAATGGAAACATTATCTTGTGGTTCTTTCTTCTTAGAGTTGTTGTCTTTCTTGTTCTTCTTGACTTTAGGTGACTTCTTGACTTTCTTTCGTTCTTATTCTTACTTTTGTCCTCACCATTGTTCTTCTTCCTTTTGTTACTATTAACAGCAGTGCTGCTTTGCACTGCAGTGTGCCATGCCAATCCCTGATTCAAAATCAGTAATTGGTGTGTGGCACTCCGATATGTCACATGGTAATTTTTAAATTTATTATTTAATCAGATAAATATCTATTTCAAATAATCATAAATATCAGTTAATTAAAAATTAACTTATATGATAAAAGTCTAATGACCAACTTATATGTTAATTCAAAATAAACCAATCAGTTGATTCAAAATTAAATTATTACCTCATAATAATCTAACACTATTTAATTTCATAAATCAAATATATTGTCTCATCATCGATTAATTCATAACTAATCGAGATATAGTTAAATAATTGCAATTTCTAAAAATTACACTAATTAATTTAATTAATTAATTTCCATTTAATTGATAATATATACTTATCTCATAGTTATATACTTACCCGAAAACTTAATTCCTTCTGTAAGTTAGTCATTTTCTTATGCATTGAAATATTCACACCTTAGACTGTGTAGTACAGAGGCGGCTTGGGGACCATGAACCCATAATTCTAAGCTTCAATAAATCAGATTATTAATTAAAAACTCTTTAATTAAACAATCTTATTTATTAATTCCATTATTACTCCACTATAAATATGGAATCACACTTTTAGTAGTTACCTAATATATTTATAGAGTAATCTCATGTAGTCCATTGATATAATCATTTTATGTAGTTATATCCTCTAATTATTGGTTCGTAAATTAGAACTAGTCAAAATTACCATTTTACCATTCTAATTACCTCTTGATCCTTAACTACCATCAATTCACTAATGAACGGTTAATTTATAAATATATTATAAATTTGAGCTCAATAATTATTCAATCCCAGAATTAACACTTAAGGGAACCAATATACGACCAATTAGAAAAGCTTGGGTTCTAAATCATGTAAGATGATGTTCTCAGTCATCCATGTCACTGAATCTCCAAAACAAAAGTCATTAGCATATTTTACAAACAAACCTTAACGAATGAATCAGAAGATCCAGTAGACATGTGTAAGAGTTCATGACTACTTAGGATTTAGACTGATCTACATATGATTTTTTGATTGATGTGTATTAAATCTTTATGATAAACAGTCAGCTAATAAATATATTAATTCACACCGATCATGTCCTATATAATCTAATCATATAAATAACATTCACTAAAATGTTTATTCACATCAGCGATTCATATCTAGATCACATGCATTCGAAATGCTTAGCGAACCGTATTAGCGACCATTCATTAAAGATTTCATACTTTAATATATTACAGACTATTTTATTAATTATCTATGATCTTAATTCTCTTGTACTAATATAAGATCATAGTATCATTAATGAATATGGAATTTTCAGATATTCATATTAATTATTCAATAATAATTCAGTGAATACAATTATAATAAAAATGCACTTTTATTAATTTCAAAATAAAATATTTTTACACATGTTTTGAGGGCACTATGGCCAACAATCTTCACTTCCCTCCCTCACACGCCATCATTACCATCACTCCCAAGAACGGTGAATTTCAAATTTCAAATGCGGGAACCCCACAGGTGGATTTTCTTTTCAAAATAACACTTAGCCCACCCAACTCGACCTATGAGGACACTCCAACATGGTAGAATCACTATCATAATGAGGAATTGAAGGCAACAAAGCTATGTGTTTTGACTCATGCTCAAGAAAGGACATGGAAGTGTTCGGATCCGAGCTGGTGGGTTTCACACAGGATCTTCGAATGGGGGCAACTTGTTATGGGTATTCCCCGACTATCAATGGTGCGGTACCACGTGACAGGCCACGGCAGAGGTCTCTGATCTACTCCAGGGAAAAGGATTGGAGAACTAAGCTCCTAGAAGGGAAGAGAAATGACCTGACCAGGTCGGTCTCTAAGGAGCTCGGGCGACATCGACTAGTTTAAGTTAGAAAGCCTCAAGAAGAGGATATGACGTAGGGGGTCAGCTAGCCCTGTGTTAAGCATCATTATTATCCGCTGAAAGTAGCACTCCACGTGATGTTTTCTCCCTTACTGCGGACGCTGGTTGACTTCAGTTGCCGTGATGAAATGTCGAGTCAACCACTAAACGATCACATCCATCACATCCGACGTGACTAAAGGAAAATCAACATTTAATGCACCCTCCTTTAGGTCAGCTCGGGGGATAAAGGCATTAATGCTGCCCCATCTCGTCATATCAAGGAAAGGCCGTCACCTCGCCCGAAGCTTATTCTACACGCATCCTCCTCCATGACTCTAGGTATAAATATCCCCTCTACAAACGATAAGAGGTAAGCAAATCTCTTATAAAGGAAACTCCGTCAAAATTTCTCTAGGATACTGACTTAGGCATCAGACTCTTCGACGAGAAAACCACCCCCCAATTCTCTTTGCCTTAGAGATTCTTCGTTTATGTTGTGCAAGTTTCCGTCTGGAAAGACCTCTACGTGGAGAGGGGATCACATGCCACCTCGCAGTCGAGATTTTTGGCAACAACATTTATTATTGTAATTGTCATGCAAATCATAATCATATTTCTTTTAATTAAATATTTACATATTTAAATTGGTGAAATATATATATTGTTATCGTTAGATCTATCATGACAATTAGTTTTGTATAAACTTTTATATCAATCATAATTCGTTTTTGTGTTTTTCATATTAATGTACATATTATTTTAAAAAAAATTTAGATAAAAAATACTAAGTTTATATTTTTCATCTTATTCATAAACGAATAAATGAACTTCTTGATATAAATGTATTTTGCTATATAAATAAATTGTCAATCATTTTTCATTTAATTTTAATTAATACTGTGCATTGCATGTTTATCCATCTAGTTTAGTTAAAACCGAAATATGAATATTTGTTAAGAATTTAAATTCATTTGGTTAATTTACCTAGAAAACTGAGTGAAATTTAAAATGTGATACAAATAATGACGCTGGGTGTGCCACGCCGTTGTTGTTTGCCCAAGGTCCCAGCTTTGTCCTTCAAGGTATATTGAGTTTTGCAGCCAATCATTGCTTACCAAAACTGTCTGATGGAAGAGAGACAAATGAGATAGAAGAGCTCTTACTTATATGGTTTTGCCTGATTATACTCTTTGCCTTTCATTAGATTTAAAAGGCCTTTACTAGTTGTAGCTATAATATTCCTGTCAAATTGCTTTACTTTGCCCTTTTCTTGTCTTCTCCACTCTCTTTTCCTTTTCCAAAAGCTGATCTCTGCTATTGTCAAGCTACTTGAGTGAGACCAGAAAGAAAGAGAGAGCAGTTTGCTTAATCAGTTAATCGGCTTCACTTAATGACCATGATTATTTTTTTAATAAAATGAGTTCAAGTTATTATAGTTTTCTTTTCTAATTATAATATAATTTTTTAACAAAAAAAAGAATTATAATATATTTTTATAATTTCAGTGGTATATTTAGAATTTGTTTCAGAAAATAACAAAAATAAAGCTTATTGATAAGCTTATGGTCCCAACTTTTTTTTTCTGAACAAACCAGTTTAAAATAATATTAAAACAAAAATTAGAAATACATTCCGGGTGGTTTTACCCTACCCTTTACATAGAACATATTGGATTCAATCTGTAAATAGAATTAGATAACCAGAAATCACTTAAACTAATTCTACCATAACTTAAACTATAGCTGGCTATAGAATCAACAAAATAATTACAATTTATGTCTATCCATCTAAGAGAGAAACTTATAGCTTGTTTTAAAATAGACTTCATCCACTAAATGTGTCAATCTCCAATTTAAGAAAGACTTAGACATTATCCAGGGGACAACTTATTTAAAATCAGACTCAACGAACTTTAAAAGTTTATAGTTATATGAATAGAAATGAGTTTTATTAAATCTTCCAACCAACTCTGTGCCCAGAAAAGGTAATTCAACGACACTTTTTTAAAAATTTATTCTGGATAATTAGAGGAATCAAATCAAATGGGTCATGATATTATATTCTACCTTTTAATTCCTCTTACTATTAATCATTGGGGGAATTACCTTTAAAATTATTGTTAAAATTTTCCCTAAGATACTAGTAACCCAAAAAGTGCAACTTAATTATACATTAAGATGATTGGGCACCAACTTAAAAAATGCAACTTTTTTATTATACATTATCATTAAGCTGATATGTCACAATGATTTGGTAGTTTACCTTCCATTTTTCTAACGTTTCTCTCTTTTTTTTTTACTAATTTTCAAGATATAAACATAAATTAATGTTTTTTTCCAAAAAAGAAAAAAAAAGCCTATAGAAGTGGTATCTGTACTAATTAATAATCTCAAATCGACGACAAACCACTTACTATAAACCAATACGAGGCCAATGGTGAGTTTTATATTAACCTCAGTACAAAATAGAGAAATAGAAAGTTATCGATTATGAATAATCCCAGTAAGCTAATTATATATAGCAAATTACTTTAAACTACAGTTATTCTATGAACATAAAGTTGAATCTAAGGAAACTAGACTAAGGTCAATTCTCAATATGGAAAGATGTATTTATTTGTAACTTGTGAATTCTGTAATGCCCAGTCACCATCTCTTTAGTTTCATACTCATCAAGGCTTTGTTTGGTTATGAGTATTTGACAAAATACTAAACATTAAACAGTACTATTTTAGTACTGTCATATATTTGGCTTGACAGTTTGACTGAATTAACTAAACAGTGAAGTTAAATAGTACTGTTATCACTATATTAACTAATACGGTTCTCATTACTGGGACTCGACGTAACTAAGAGAGAGAAAAATATTTCAAATCCGTATGTTAATAAAACTGAAATAATATATTACTCATATTTATTTAATAATTGAATGTATCTATTAATATCTTAAAAAAATGTATGTATTAATATTGTGTATTGTCTACCTGAAAATATGAAATATTTTTGTTTGTGATTAGAATATTAAAATAACATGTAATTTCAAGAATAAAGGATGAGAGACAATTTTATAATATAATACTATCATGTACTAAACTATGTACAAGTAGTATAAGTTTTTAATGGTGAATTAAAAATATGAAATAATTTTGCTTCAACCAAAGCCTTGTGTGCGCTGTCTACACTGTATTACCATTTTTGTAGGTTTCCAGTTCCAAGTATCCTCAAAGTTTGCCTGCATTGCTAAGAATCTGACAGGGCTGCATTTTGAGAATGTGGCCATACCATACTTCTCCTTGAATAATAAGATAGATGTTTGGAGGTCCCAACATGTAATGCTTTAAAAGATTTCTGCCATATATGTTGAGAGAATCCATTAAGGTGTCATGGATCTATCATTATTGAACTAAAAGTTCGTGAACACACCTAAATGTCACAAAAGTCTGATACATTTTCTCTAACTTATAGGAGCGCTTTCACACTCTAAAAACTATTGTTACTTTATCTTATCCTTTGATAATTTAAAAAAAAAAAGATAATATGATCATATACTTTATTTTTTTTTTTATATTTCTAAAACGAATTTGTTTGCCTATGAAGATCAAGTTTGGTTAAAAACATTTACCTAAATTTTTTTGTTCAAACTGAAATGAAAATAACTAGATAAAAACATATTGATGGATAAAAAAGACGAGACATGTTTAAGAGAGGGAAGATTTGGACCTGCTGGTAGTTGTTTTGCTTTTAGTCTCTCCAAGTCATTCATCTCTTTTTCAGTACTTGTTTAACTTAAAATGACTTTTGGCAATTGGAGAATCCTACATTTGATTGATTTTTTAACATTTGACCATTGGATGACAATCTTAGCTGCCTCGTAGATATACATGAGGCCAACAAAGGTAACAAAAGCTTGAAATCAATTTTTGTCGGACAAACAAGCGCCTAACACGTGCACGCATAAAAACTCATGTTTCTGTGTTTCATCTCGATTTTATTCCATTCACTTTTTAACAATCTCTTTCTCAATTAGTGCCACAATACCCCTCATTGTCTCCACTCAACACCCATATATTCAGACAAAACAATAGGAATAAATGAAGCCCATTGTTACCATTCCGACCTCAATTACCTTCTAGAAACTATAAGCTAATTCTTTATTCATCATATGTATTACTGAAAATTTAATCTCTCTTCACACAATCTAAAGTTAGTGGACAACTTTGTTAAATATCAAAAGCCTATTCATTCTAAAGACGGTTAGATTCTTAATATAACATTAGATTTATGTATAAAATAATTGTGTATCGCAGATTGTCAAATAAAGTTAAACCCAATTAAAAGTCTACTAAGGTTTGGATAATTGAGATTTTAATGTATCTGATATGTTGTGGACTCTTTAATGTGTAGAGACTTAAATGTAATTTCTATTTTTATGATGGGCTGAAATAAAAATATTAAAAGATAAATTATCTATAACTGGTTATGGTCTCCAGGTCACACGATAACGGAAAATCATTATATTCTCCATAATATCTCATCGTTAGAGAGAAAACTGAGAGACTTTATCAAAAGTGAGTCTCAGATAGATAATCGTGTAGATTTGGAAGGCCAACCGCTCGGTTCTAAACAATAATCTATCGTCATGGATTCATGTACGCTTCTGCTCTATAATTGTTTTGATTCTTGATGTGTTCAATATGAGATCTTGAGTTTTATTGAGAAACGGTTTACACCGAAATGATTTTAAATCTAACAAAACAATGTGATTACATCTTATAATTAATTAAGAACACGGGAAGATGTTAATTATCAATTTTCATAAATGAAAACGATAAAATATCACAATGCAAGTAATACAGAGAAAAGTCTGTTAGTTTACTTTCATTAAATCAAATTGTAGGGAAAGAAAAAGAACATAATTTTTAGTCTAGAAAATGCTTTCAAGTCATCTAATAATATGCATAAAAAAAGGTAGGCCAATTTGTTTAGCATTTTACTCTGATGTTTAGTTAGACAATTCCTCTGCTTTAACTTGAAACAGTCTTAGTCCACGCCCGCCCGCCTGCTGTCCCTCTTTCATTATAAACATCTCCTCCACTATTCCCTTTTTCTGCACCCAACAAAAAAATTTCGAGATACCCACTTTGTCGATTCCATGTAAATTCCTCAACCCCTGAAACAATTTATTTCCCTTTTTTTAGTCTCGAAAAATCTCTGTTTGGGGGTTAACCATGGTTAACTCCATATACGTCGCCGCCGTGCTAATCCCAGCCGGACTTCTTGCTCTGTCTCTCACTCTTTATTCCTGGTGGCGCTCCCGTCGTCAAAGACCAAAAGATTTCATCGGTAATTTAAAAAACAATCTTGAGAGTTCCCAAACTGGGGTCGTCAAGGTTCAGCAGCAGAGCAATCTTCACCATCATCAACAAATTGATTTGGATAGCAGAAGAAGACTAAGCAATACAGTTCACCCACGTGGGGTTTCGCTGAAACCTCTGTTCAGTTGGGACGATCATCCCTCCCTTGTAAATGACGCCGTCGAAAATGGGTGGTCTCAATTCGCTTTCACCGGCTACATGTCGTCTTCCCCATCATCGAATTCAAGATCAAGGCTTTTAGGCCTGTGCACCCCCGCTGAAAATGGAAAGGACATGGGAGCTGAGATTAGCTGGGAAGTCTGTCAAGGATCGGCTGATTTCATGCAGAAGATTAGGCTTAATTCAGGTTTAAAGATAAAAACCACATCCACAGGAGGCGGAGGTGCTTCTCCTTCAGCGGCTGCCTCTGTAATTAGAACGGCTCTGCCTTTGCCGGGTCCTCCTCTTGCTTCTTTCCCACAAGAAGCGTATTTCGAAATCACGATTCTGTCGATCGCTAGTGATGAGAATGAACCCAACGATGGGACTGTGAAAGAATGTGAGAGAGCAAAATTGATACAAGAGACTCTTAATTCAAAATCGAGTTCAGAATCTTTGGTCCACTTCGCGATAAGTAATAAAGTGAATAATATTGAGGAATTGAAGCATAATGGAATGGATGATGAAGACGAAGATGAAGGTGTAATGTTATCTGTTGGACTTACTTCAGGCGGCTCTGCCCCTTTGAAACTCCCCGGCAGCTACCCTGGTAGCATTGGATTCAACTCCAACGGTTCTGTCTATCTTGATGGTAAATTCAACTTTCCTCATTATAGTTATAGATATTGGATAAATATTTAAATGTATAAATTAAATGGTTCTAGACAAGACATAATTTTATTTGAACAAGCGATTTGTTATTTATTTCTTAGATAATTGATAAAATTATCAATAAATAAATGATTGATAAGTTATTTGGTGAGATAAACTTGAGCGAACCTAAAATTATTAATAAAATTAGGACAGCTTATTAGAAAACAATTTCAAATCGTTACGAGTACTTTTTTCCCATAAATTTATTTTTGGGTTAATTCTGATATTTTAATATATAATGTAACTTATTGCAGGAATGAAGTTGGTGTTTGAATCAGAGAAAGAAGAATGGGGGAAAACAGAGAAGGTGATAGGATGTGGGTTCGATCCAAAACAGAAGAAAGTATTCTTCACAGTAGATTCAGAGCTAGTACACGTAATTAATTGCAAGACTGAGGAATTTAGCACTCCTCTTTACCCAACACTAGCAGCAAATGCCGACATTATGGTCTTAATTAACCTAGGACAAAGCGTGTTTAAGTATGCAGCAGCACAAAGAACACCAAATCCTTGCTTTGTCGGTCCACTTGTAAATAATGGATCAAATGGTGCTATTGGATATGAAGATAGCAGAGAACTTTTCTCCATGGGAATGATTGATTCCCAGTGGTTTAACCGAACTCCTCCACTCATAGCCACCCACAACAATGCCAATGGCCTTCATCATGATAATGCTAGTGATACTGATGATGAATCTTCTGACGAAATTGAGTTGTTTGAAATTGTGGTTGAAGATTCTAACTGAGTGAAAATTTGATACGATTTGTCACTAACAATTGCTAAACCTCGAGCTGTGTCAGATGCTAATACCAATATATATGTGTACCAGTTCATTATTACTATCATCATTTTTTTTGAAGTACATAGATTCTTTTCTGGAGATGTATAATGGGTTGTATAATACATTCATTACTTGTGCGAATGAGATTAGTTGTGCAGTTTAATTATTCTTTAATTACCTAACTGCTCTCTCAAAGTGTCATCTTGAAAGATAAGATAACTGTATTTAATAATCAATAAAATGTGTAAGAAGAATATTTGTAAATTTATACAACTTTCTCATTTTAAAAGTTACGATGTTCCAGTGACTTCTTAAAAAAGAAATATGATATTGACGTATAATTTTTTTGAAGGAGATAATTGGGTGTATAAGTTTTATTAGTTTATACCATATTGCTTTATAATTTATAGAGCAACCTTCATGTCATGACTCATGACCCCCTTGGAAGCAACTACAACATACAAATGCCCTATATATTCGTTGATCTGTAAAGCTAAATTTGGACTAAGTATGATTTGTTTGTTTAAATCTGACAAAATTCCGGCAAGAAAGTAGGGGAATCAGACATGTGGTCATGCTGCAGTGAGTTTGCTAATATTTATCTTAGTTTTTTAATTACTTTAATTTCACTCATCACCTATTTTCTCTTAAACCAACCTGATTTTTTCCAGTGACATCGTTGACTATTAAATAATTATATTTGTTAGTTTGGCATCAGCATCAAGCTTAGTCCTCACTAATAGATTATAACAAACACATTACTACTTTAGTCGTTATCAACTAGATGCGTGATCAGAAGCAGACTCAGTAAGACCATTAGTTCTGCTCTTATTTCTATTATGATCTATTTTATATTATTATAATATATTTATATATATACACACATACACATATGTATAAGAGTTAGAAAGAGAGATAACAAGATTATAAAACTGTATTTGATAACTTTCAGTAAAATTCAAGTTTACAATTGTCATCGAAATCATAAAAGTCACGACTATCATCCACGACTTTTCACAAATCAGATTCATATTTAATATTCAACCACAAATCAAATTCTTAAGAATAATGCTATCAATTATTAGATTCAACCACAAATCAACCATAAATCACATTCAATCACAAATCAAAAAACAAGTCATACAAAGAATATTCTTAATAAACAGAATAAATAATTTATTCCAGGTAGAGCATCAAGTCCCTTCTTTGATTCAAATAAATCTCTCCATGTTATAGGCATTGACCATATATACTACAACATCAACTTGTTTATGAATAAATTAGGAGAAAATGTGCCAGCATTTAGTTTGATAACCAAAAGCAAAATTCTTTAGACTCTAATAGGATGATTGAGGCAGCACTAATTATAAAGTAACTGGGAAACCAACTATGAACTAGGGAGGATAAAAGAATTAGCTTCATGCGGCAAATAATAAATAATTGATCTAGCTTTTAAGCATTAAGTTTGTGTCTAAGCTCTTGATTGAAGTAAATGCAGAAATCAGAATGGCAACCCAACAGCAAGAAGGAAACTCAAATGAAACTGACTTTTTAGAAGAAGGCACAGTGTTTTCCCCAAGAGCCTTACTAAAAGATATCACTTATAAGAGAGAGACCTCGTCATCGTCGCAGTCAATCGATTTAGTGCTAGGCGTGTAGTGCCTGGCCATGAGGGGTATTGGGGTTAAAAATGAAAAAGGTTTGGGCTAAAACTGAAAGTAAAAGACTAAACTTGAGAAATTAGTAAGGTCAAAGTATAAAATTCCGTAAGGTAATAAATAAAGGAAAAATATTAAAAAATTTCCATACTAAAAAGTTAATATATTTTTAGGTTAATATCATAGAACTACTGCATTGATTATCTTATTACCATCTTAAACTTTATTCTCTTCTCTATTGGCTCTTCAATTTTCTCTATCTATCATAAAATCCACATTTTAATTCAACCTTATAAGCTACACATTCTCATAATTTTTCATTCAAAATCAGCCACAATTGTATCTTCATTTCTTTAAAGTCCGACTTCAATTTTCATCAACCATTTTTATTTTTCTTGTTCATGAATAAATTGAGCTATTTTTTTCTAATTGATTTTCTATCAAGCAGTACGTTTGCTTTTAGAGGGTTAAGAAAGCTATGTTATCTAGAAACGCAATGATGGCATTATGGGGCTGAATCCACGAATCCGTGAATCCCCTGTAACATGCAGTGATAAGAGCATGTATGGCAATACGGGCTCGGATCAAATCAGACCGTATGGGCAGCTTTGTGGGCCTTGCCCGTCTATGACGGCTCGACTCCAACAGAGCCTCTTCACAAGCCGCTTGAGACACTCCAACTCTAAGTAGAATATCAAGAATCTCAATGTGGCGTTCCCTCGGAGCTGCTGTTATGGTGTACCCATGAAAAGTTTCTAGTTCACATCAACTCTGCTGCTCTATATTTCAAAAATAAGCTCCACATTTAGTAAATTGAAGAGTGCATTCAACTGTTCTTACGACCTAGAACACAAGTTTACTTGCAATATAATTTTTTATGCATAGGAAAACATGGAACAAGTTGGGTGTGATAGACAAAGAAACATGGTAGATGTTACACTTTTTTAGTACATAAGTTCATAGATAAGATGGCAAGGGAGATATATCATAGGTGTATTGTTATGTACTTTTGGTGGACATCAGAATTTATGACAAGACACCTAACATGGTTTACCAAACCAGTAATAACCAAATAAGCTATTGAAAAATCATCTTAAAAATATCTCTTCCAATCACTTGAACATTCTCATCGTAAGCTTGAAACAGAAGCACTGCTTGATGAAATCATTTTCGATAAGAAAAACTGTAAAAATTTGGTAGAAAATCAATTAGATAAAATAGCCAAAATATTCTTGATGGAGAAAAATAAAATTATTGATGAAAACTGAAACCGAACCTTAAGGAGAAGATTATGCAATTGTGGCTGATTTTAGACAAAAAAAATTGGGAATGGGTAGCTTATAAAGTTCAAGAAATTGGTAAAATTAGAAAAAAAAAATAGACATGCGCCATGCACGTGTCGAATTAACAGTCATTTGAAGGTCATGGGGCATTTTGATGGAGGAAGAAAATTGAAAGGCCAATCGAGAAGAGAATAAAATTTAGAGGGTAAGTTGATGTTGAAAGAAAGTGCAGGGGTTTATGATATTAACCCTGTATTTTTTTTAAGTGTGGTCACTTGACCTGCTCTCACCAATGTAGCTCCGTCCCTCTTAATATCAACAAAACCTTATTTTTNTTATCTTTAACTTAATAATTCAAGTTTTTAGAATGACTGACAACTTAACATAACGTTGGAGGAAGAATTTTTTAGTTTAAACTCTCATATTAATAATATTCTTCCTCATCTGAAATTAATTATTAATTGTCCACGTGCCATGTCCATTAATAAATTTCATGCCAATACATGATGACGGAGTGTTAAAATTCAATTCAAATACATGAGTTCACATTAATTTAATAATTTAGAGTTTGTGAATTCAAGTCATGTTACTCTTAAAATTAAATATTAAAAAAAATTCCTTAAATTAAGTTTATGCGAAAAATTTACCAAACTGTTTTATAGAATGTTAAACTCACCTTCACACTTTTACCTCAATTCTTAAAAGTAGAGAGATGGTTGACATAATGGTTTAAGTAAAATTTATATAGTTGACAAAAAACCCCCCACAAATTAACAATAATTGAAGCATATACCCATACTTAGATTTATTTAAAATATTATCCTCATAAAAAGGTTTAAAAGCGATATCTATTATTTTTCATTAGTTTAGCAGTCTCTTTATCAATTTAAATTTTAATCATGTCAAAAATGACAGAGGACTTGGACGTCTGGTTAGAGTACATTGTATTTGGTTGATGAAGAGATTCAGATTTTAAGAAAATCTGAGAAAAAAAAAAGAATTATATAGTTTATAATAGAGTTGTGTGTGTGGATCCAAAGGTCAAAGGAGATGCATGATCGAACGTTGATGCCTGCATGTTAGGAAATCTACGGTTGACCACCAATTTTTTTAGTTTATGGACAGATAAGAAGTATATTTAATATTTACCAAATTCCAATCTCCAAAATCAAAAGAAAAAAGTGCACAGGATAATCTTTTAAAAAATCTTGGATATTTTCTCCCGTTGATTGCATTATTCCCTTTCCAAATGATCAAGGTAAAGAAAGAAAATATTTTGTTTTAGTTTTCATTTTTTTTGGTCAAATAGATAATGAATTAAGCAGAAAAGAATCTACAATCTAAGCGATAATACAGGGAAATGGACGTACAGAGATACAAGCTTGATCATCCATGAGACCCAATCTACTAAATCGTGGGCCATGGAATTGTTTTTCCTAGGGATGTGATAAAAACCCACAGAAACATAAAAATGTTTTAGAAACAGGATATCAAGATTGGGGAATGAAGAGAACCCTCAGTTGGAATTTTGCCATTAAGACTATTGACTAAATTGAGAGCATCAGAGAGAACAAGCACAGCTTCGGAACACCAAGGTCGACACTCTTCTAATGCCCACAGAACAGCTAAAGCTTCCACCACAGCAACCATATTATTAGGACTGATTAAGCACCAACCCAGGTCACACCGTTTAGAAGAAGAAGACCAGGCCGCATCTGAGTAAATTCTCCAGGTTGGCGAAGAGCTTGCAGAACGTAAATTGGCGGATAGGTAAAGAAGAGGCCAACACGGTCGAGTAAGATCCATGCAAATCTGAAGAAGAACTGTGCAACTCCATCTCCTTGATGTCTTCGACTATTTGGAACAAAATTTCCAGTGGAAAGGGATCGACTCCATTAAAGACCTTCATGTTCCTCGCCTTCCAGATTCTCCAAAATCTAAAAAACAACCAATGCATGCAGAATTCCAGATTGAAGAATGAATATTTTGAATAATCCGTAGTTAGAAGTCCATAAAGTCATTGCCACGAATCTCCATTGTTTTAAGACAGAGAGGGGACCCTAACCAAATAGCTTGAGAAACTGGGCATTGAAGGAATATGTGTACAATGTTCTCAACCTATTTTTGGCAGAAAGGGCAAGAGGGAGAGACATCAATACCTCTCTTCACTAAATTACCCTTGACTACTATGTAATTATTTAAAATTTTCCAAATAAACGCACGTAATTTTGGCTGAATTTTAAGCTTCCACAAGAACTTCCAAGCAAAAAACAGATTTGGAGCGGAATGGACATATATGTTGAAGAATTTCCTAGAAGGCCATTTCATTTTAAATCCCAGGCCAACTAGTAGCCTGATTTCACCATGTAAAGCCCCGTCCTACAAAAAACCAAAGAAGCATATATACCTTACCATATCTGTTGTAGGGAATATTAGGAATAATTTTCTTATCCTCTTCAATAAAGTTTACAGAAATTTGTTCAATATTCCAACCCCTTCCCTCAGATAGAAGGAGGTCCTTTACTGGAAAACAATCATCATTTTTTGAAGAGATGGCTTTAAACGAGTAAGGATGAGGGAGCCAGGGATCCTCACAAATACGAACCGAATTACCATCGCCAATATTCCAATGCAAACCATAATTCATGAGTTTTCTACACTTACGTAAGGTTCTCCAGCCCCAAGAGGGTTTGTAACCCAATTTGGCATTGGCAATAAAAAAATACTATTTTTATAATATTTACTTTTAAGAAAATTAAAAGGCAAAGGAGCTTGACCAGTTAATAATCTCCATACTTGTTTGGCTAGCATGACAAAATTGAACAGAGCTAACTCTCTAAAGCCCAGGCCATCTACAAATTTAGGTCTAGCCAATTTCTCCCAGGAGCATCAATGAACTCCATCTTCCTTTGGAAAATCGTTCCACCAGAAAGCTGAAATATGGCTACAAATGCTTTGGCAAATAGAGATAGGAAGCTTTAAGCAAGATATTACATGATTAGGAATAGTCAAAGCTATTGATTTAATTAAAATATCCTTGCCAACCGAAGAAAAGAAACGCTCTGACCACCCTGTCATCCTTCTAATGATTTTGTCGACGATATCCTTGAAATTTTTTTAGACAAGCTAAAATTGTTGAATAAACATTAAATATTATGTTTTAGTGAGTTTTTTCAATTAGAAATTATAATTTAGAAGTTAGTGGAAACATAAAAGGTCAAGAGTCTTTATAGATGAAAGGCCAATGGGTGATAGATTTAATTATTTTTCAATTTTTTTGGCAAGAGTAGAGTCTATATAAATGTCTTGTTGAGTTCATTGGAAAACACAACTTAGAGGAATACAAAAGTTAAATATTTCAAGTGAGTTTTTAGTTTACTAGTGAGATTTTAGTTTACAAATTGGTATCAGAGCCAATGGCGAATGTGACGGGTCAAATGCCGCTACCACGACTAACGAAGGCGAACTACGAGAACTGGAGTATTCAAATGAAAGCTCTTCTCGGCTCTCAAGATGCATGGGAGGTGGTCGAAGAAGGATTCGAAGAACCAACAAATACCACGGGATATACGGCGGCTCAAAACAAGGCGTTGAAAGAGGCGCGAGCGAAGGATAAGACGGCGTTATACATGTTGTTCCGAGCCGTTGATAAGTCAGGCTTTGAGAAGATTGCCGGTGCAACTACTTCAAAAGAAGCGTGGAACATTTTAGCAAAAGTGTTCAAAGGAGCCGACCGAGTCAAACAAGTGCGTCTCCAAACTCTTCATGGCGAGTTGGAGAGCATGAAGATGAAGGAGTCAGAAAGTGTATCTGACTACATCACGCTTATACAAGCCGTGGTGAACCAACTCATTCGTAATGGCGAAGCGTTAACCGATGCGCGAGTTGTGGAAAAGATTTTGAGATCATTAACCGACAATTTTGAGAATGTTGTGTGCGCAATAGAAGAATCAAAGGACCTTGCGACGCTTACAGTCGACGAGCTTGCTGGTTCTCACGAGGCACACGAACAATGTAAGAAGAAAAAAAGGAGGAGACACTCGAGCAAGCACTTCAAACCAAGGCGTCAATCAAAGACGAAAAGGTATTTTATTCTCAAAATTTTCGAGGTAGAGGGCGTGGCCGTGGAAGTCATGAAAATGGTCGCGGTGGTCAAGGCAACAGTCATGAGAGGTACTAAGGAGAAGGGACAGTCGAGCCAACCAAATTGGCGTGGAAGAGGACGCGGTCGAACTATTCCAACATCGAGTGCTACAAGTGTTACAAGTATGGTCACTATGTGAAGGATTGCAACTCCGACAAATGTTATAATTGTGGTAACGTGGGGCATTTTGCAAAAGATTGTCGAGCCGATAAAAAAGTGGAAAAAACAACCAACCTAGTCTTGGAAGACGAAAATGAAGGCCTTCTCTTGATGGCTCAAAATGAAGTCAACATCAACAATGACACTCTGTGGTACCTCGACTCGGGGGCAAGCAACCATATGTGCGGTCACGAGTACCTATTCAAAGAGATGCAAAAGATTGAAGATGGTCATGTGTCATTTGGAGATGCATCAAAAGTGGAGGTCAAAGGCCGAAGTACGGTTTGTTACTTACAAAAGGATGGCTTAATAGGGTCAATCCAAGATGTTTATTACGTAACATACCTCAAGACCAACATTTTGAGTATGAGGCAACTCACGAAGAAAGGTTACTCGATACTTTTAAAAGACCGAGCATTACACTTGAAGGACAAGCAAGGGCGTCTGGTTGCTCTAGTCGAGATGGGAAGAAATCGGATGTACAAACTGAATTTGAGAAGCATGCGAGAAAAGTGTTTGCAAGTCAACGTATAAGACAAGGCGTCGATGTGGCATCTCCGCTTTGGTCACCTACATCAAGGTGGTCTAAAAGAGTTAGCAAAAAAGAACATGGTGCACGGGCTGCCGGACATGGACTATGAGGGTAAATTTTGTGAAGAATGTGTGCTTGGCAAGGAAGCGAGAACCTCGTTTCAAAAGAAGGTAGAATATCGAGCTAAACATACTCTCGAGTTGATTCATACCGACATATGTGGCCCAATCGCCCCTGAATCTTTCAGTGGTAAAAGGTACTTCATTAACTTTATCGATGATTTCTCACGGAAAACTTGGGTTTATTTTCTGAAAGAAAAATCCGAGGCATTCGAGGTGTTCAAAAAGTTCAAAGTGATGGTGGAGAAGGCAGCTGGTAGACACATCAAAGCCGTACGATTTGATAGAGGTGGCGAGTATACTTCGACGGCTTTCATGGAGTATTGCGATGAGCAAGGCATAAGGAGATTTCTAACTGCACCATACTCTCCTCAACAAAATGGTGTGGCCGAGAGGAAGAACCGGACTATTCTCGACATGGTTCGATCAATGCTCAAGAGCAAGAAGATGCCGAAGGAATTCTGGGCAGAAGCCGTGCAATGTTCCATCTATGTTCAAAATCGATGTCCACATGTGAAGTTAGATGATCAAACACCACAAGAGGCATGGAGCGGACAAAAGCCGACAATTTCTCATCTCAACAAATTTGGTAGTGTGGCTTATGCACACGTACCGGATCAACGAAGAATAAGCTCGAAGACAAAAGCAAAAGGTATATTTTTATTGGGTATGATGAGAAGACAAAAGGGTACAAGCTACTCGACCCGATAAGCAAGAAGGTGATGGTGAGTCGTGATGTGCGAGTAAATGAAGCAAGCGAGTGGGACTGGAACAATTCGACGGAGGTTATCATCGACGTTGGAGAATCATCAGTCATTGCACCAACAAGTATACCAACAAACTCTGAAACTATCGATGATGAAGATGAACCACAGCAACCAAAAATGTGAAGTTTGCAAGATTTGTATGATGCGACAAATGAGGTACACCTTGTATGTCTTTTGGCAGATGCTGAAAATATCAGCTTTCAAGAGGCGTTGCGAGATAAGAAGTGGCAAACTGCCATGAACGAGGAGATTAAGGCGATTGATCGTAACAACACATGGGAGCTAGCAGAATTACCGAAAGGCAGCCAGCCTATTGGTGTGAAGTGGGTGTTCAAGAAAAAGATGAATGCTCAAGGTGAGATAGAATGGTACAAGGCGTGACTTGTTGCGAAGGGATACAAGCAAAAGATAGGAATCGACTATGACGAGGTGTTTGCTCCTGTTGCAAGAATTGAGACAATCCGATTACTCATTTCACAAGCTGCTCAATTCAAATGGCAAATATTTCAAATGGATGTCAAGTCGACATTCTTGAATGGTGTGCTCGAAGAAGATGTCTACATCGAACAACCACCCGGGTTCATGAAAATCGGAGAAGAGAAGAAGGTGCTAAAATTGAAGAAGGCGTTTTACGGGTTGAAGCAAGCACCGCGGGCATGGAATACACATATCGATACATATTTCAAGGAGAACGGGTTCAAGCAACGTCCCTACGAGCATGCCCTTTACGCAAAGAAGAATGGAGGTAATGTGTTATTTGTTGCTCTTTATGTCGATGACCTCATTTTTATGGGAAACAATGATGAGATGATAGAAGAGTTTAAGGGTATAACGACACGGGAATTTGAGATGACAGATTCGGGCTTGATGAAGTTTTTCCTTGGTTTGGAGGTTAGACAAGTAGAGACAGGTATTTTTGTATCACAGGAGACATATGCAAAAGAGATTTTGAAGAAGTACAAGATGGCAAATTGCAACCCGGTATCAACACCAATGGAACCAGGTGCAAAACTCTCGAAGTTCGATGGAGGAGAACGTGTCGATGCAAGTAGATACCAGAGTTTGGTAGGAAGCCTTCGCTATCTCCCATGCACAAGGCCGGATCTTTCATTAAGTGTCGGTATTATAAGTCGGTTCATGGAAGAGCAGGTTTATTCACATTGGAAGGCGGTGAAGCGAATCCTACGGTACATCCAAGGAACGGTGTCACTCGGGTTGTTCTACTCGAAAGCAAAAGATTACAAGTTGGTTGGCTACTCCGATAGCGATTGGTGCGGAGACATAGACGATCAAAAAAGTACATCGGGATATGTGTTCTTTATGGGAGATACTGCATTTACTTGGCTTTCAAAGAAGCAACCGATCGTGACGCTCTCGACGTGTGAAGCTGAATATGTGGTAGCATCTTGGTGTGTATGTCATGCGATATGGCTTAGAAATTTGTTGAGCAAGATGGAGCTAAAGCAACTAGCTGCAACCGTGATTCAAGTTGACAACAAATCAGCAATTGAGTTGGCAAAGAATCCAGTGAACCATGAAAGAAGCTAACACATTGACGTTCGTTTTCACTTTATCTAAAATCATGTGAAGGAAGGAAGTGTGGAATTGGTGCATGTGGCAAGTCAGGATCAAGTTGCGGATATCTTCACAAAACTGCTACCGAAAGTACTTCTTGACAAATGCAAGAAAATGATTGGCATGGCGGATGGTAGAAGCTTTTAAGTTTATGGGGGAGTTTTGTTGAATAAACATTAAATGTTATGTTTTAGTGGGTTTTTTCAATTAGAAATTACAATTTAGAAGTTACAATTTAGAAGTTAGTGGAAACATAAAAGGTCAAGAGTCTTTGTAGATGAAATGTTTGTAGATGAAAGGCCAAGGGGTGATAGATTTAATTATTTTTCAGTTTTTTTGGTAAGAGTAGAGTCTATATAAAGGCCTTGTTGAGTTCATTGGAAAACACAACTTAGAGGAATACAAAAGTTAAATATTTCAAGTGAGTTTTTAGTTTACTAGTGAGTTTTTAGTTTACAAAAATCAGATAGTAGACCCAAATAAAGGCCAACAAAATTGCTATTTTTAATGCCAATGATGTCTACCAAACCCGAATACACTCTAAGGGGTGTTGGAGTTAAAATATAAAAGCACTCTTTTCCAAGTTAATTTTCTGACCCGATGCATCATAGTACGTAGAGAAAATATTAGTAAGCTCAAAAAATTCCTTCTTATTATAGATTTGCCAAAAAAGAGAGTCATCAACAAAGAACACCTTCTTATTAATTTTGCCAAAAAAGAGAGTCATCAGCAAAGAACAAATGGGGAAATAGATGGTCCCCCTTAGAAGCTCGGAAACCACTCAAATCCCTCATATGCTCGGCATGTAATAAAAGAGCAGATAACACTTCAGTACATAGAGATAAATAAATAGGGCGAAAGAGGTTAAGCTTGACGAATGCCCCGCTGGTTAAATGATTTTGCCCGTCTCTCCATTAATAACAATGGGGTACGAGACAGATGAAATGCATGAAGAGATCCAATCACACCAAAGCTCTGGGAAGCTCATTTTCCGCAATGTCTCAATGATAAAGGGTCATTCAAGCCTATCATAAGCTTTTGACATGTCCACCTTCATCGCCGCTTCCCAATTCTTCCCAGATCTACGGATTCTAAGAGAGTGCAATATTTCATGGGTGATGAGAATATTATCTGCAATAAATCTGCTTGGAACACAAGCACTCTAGAAGGGTCCCGTAATCTTGTTCATAACCAAACATAGCCTATTTGTGAGTACTTTTGCAATGATCTTATAAGAAACGTTGTAAATATTGATAGGTCTGAGCTGAGACAAATTTCTAGGGTTTTGACTTTTGGGGACGAGGAGAACATGAGTAACGTTTATATCATCAAGAATAACTCATGAGGAAAAGAAGTCCAAAACAATGCTGATTACATCATCATTCACCAAGTCCCAATTCTGATGAGAAAATGATGCAAGAAAACCATCTGGGTCCGGGGATTTAGTGGGGCATAGATAAAAAACTGCCTTATAAATCTTATCCTCTGAAACTGGCCTCCTTATCCTCCTCGCTAAGCCTCTGACTCATACCCCTCAAGGACGTAGCCATGGTATCTAGGGAAGGGCTAGAAGAATTAAACAAATTTTGAAAATAACTTTCTACCATCTTTCTAATCGCACCTCTGCCAGAATTCCATTCACCTGCTTCATTCTCTAAACCCAGGATTCTGGTATTAAGATCTCCTTGAGTTAGCCAGTCGACCATCGCCCTATCACTCCAATATTTTTCTTCCTCCTCCGTGGCTTTTTGAAGTTGCTTTTCCAATTCTTTAATGGCTGCCAGGTCGGAATCAGAAGAAGAGTACAGATTGTCTAGCTGTTTCTTCACTGTGGCCATTAAAGTCTTAGAGTTAGCTGTAGGGGTATTGCGCCTCCAATCTACTAGGTGAGCCCGAAGAGTGTTTAGCTTGTCCACCAAGTTCGGCCTGAAGTGATGAAGATCTTTATCCCAACAATTCTGAATAACATCTTTGCACTTCTCAACCTCCATCCATCTTCGATCATATCTAAAATGATAAATGGCTTAAATAGGATGAGTCAATCACGACTATATCAGTGGCAACATAAGATATTGTTATGAATGGTAAGTGTTTTATGTACTATAAGTAAATATAAATTGACATCTTGAACTTGACGTTTGAAACTTCTTTTTAATAAGGTCGTTGGGGAAAAAGAATCAATAGTTGTACAAAAATTTTCTTATTAGGTTGACATATTCTTAACACTCCCACCATCTAACCTCACTTAACATATATAATTTGAGTAATAATAAATTACTAATTATCACTCCAGAAAATTTTAACAATACAACACAATAACAAATATGCTACTTACTAAAGGTAAAAATCTCATCATCGTAAATATGTGATATACTTTGACGTTATTCATTTGTGATCACTTTTTTCTGCTGTCATTTTTTAAAAAGATCAGAGCATATTCTTTCAGTCATCCAAGTTTCTGTTAGGCCTTTTGAATCTTTGATTTGATTCGTTACACTGACTCGTTTTCTCCAAGCCCATAAGTCCATACATCCTAAAAAGTTTTTAGAAATTATACTACTTAGACACATCTCTCATTTTAAATATAACTGTCTACAACTTTGAAATCATCATATATAGCGTCTTTCTGTAAATAATAATTAATCTAATAACTTTGATTAAATTACAAAGTTTTCCGCATTAGTTACTAATTTTTTTATATTTAAATATTTCATCCTCCCTAATGCAATCTCTCCCTATATCCATAATATACCTCTCTATCTCTCTATATCTCTCCATCTCTCCTTATATATCTATCTAATTAAATTCAGATGAGATTTTAAATTCATAGAGAGATCAAATATTTGGTTGTATTTAGTAGAATATTAAAAGAGATTCACTCTCTCCAAATTAATAGGTAATATAATATATTAATTGAGATTCTCTCTCTCTATATATATATCTTTAAATATTTCTTTTATAATTGAGATAAAGAGAGGTATCCAGAGAGAGATAAAGAGAGAGATGTCATATATATGTTATATACTTTAGATGTCATATATGTACACACATACATGCATGCATATATACACCACACACAGATATATATATACACATATATATATTGCAAGATATTTTGCATGCACTCGTTGTGTCTAACATAAATAACATATATATTTGTATATTATTTATAAATGTAACATATAAAACATAGATTATTTATAAATATTTTAGAGAGACCGAGAGAGAGAGGTATTGGCCGGATTATAGGGTTTCTAAATTTATGTAAAAATAATAATTAAATGTCATGTAGAATGATATAATAGGAATATAAAATATGCCTCTCTTTTTTCTAAGAGATGACCCGATAAAATATTGCTATTTTTTATGTTTATGTAATTTATAGTGTATATTTATTCTAATTGTTTATAATATAACTACTCATGTAGAAAGCCCAAAAGTTTTCCAGCCTATAGGCTAGGAAAAAGTGGGCTAAAGCCTCATTTATTTAATAAATTCAAATGAATTTGTTTGCTTCTCTTACTCTAGAGAACTATAAAAATGATCAACTTTTGTATATAATGTTAGAGATTTTTTTTGCAAAAAAAGTTAGAATAATGTAAATAATTTTTTACATATCTGTAATTTTTATAAATAAATTATTTACCTCGGTCATCTTCTGTCATTTTTGCAAAAAAAAAAAAAATCTGATTAATTTTATAGTTTGAGTTGAAAAGTTGATTTTTCTTGTCATTTTTCATTTAAATTTCATAGTAAATAGCCCGTTTTATCAGTAATAAGTTATGGAAAATGTTATTAACAAGTGATTTAGTTTTGGACTATTTTTTGGCCCAGTTTTGAAAACTCCCAAAGCGGTGAAGTTGTTTTTTGGTGTATCTATGGTTATGGAGTGACATGGATCATTATTTGTTATTTATGTAATCTTCAAATTTTATTTAGATAAGTGTTTATTGTAATTTCATTATTTTTATAGTTGATAATATTAACCGAAGTTGTCCCATCATTTTAATTTACTCTGAAAGATTTTTTTTTGTTCAATCTAGTGTCTTTTTTTTCTTATTGGTTAATCATATATATTATAACATTGATAATTGACTTATCAACTAAAATACAAGTGAAATGTGATGAAATAGGGATTTTAATTCTTTACACACTTTCCCATGCTTTCTCAAACCTCAGTTTTACAAAGTTCAAATAGTAAGCCACACGGAAGTTACGAAATTCAACATAGCTCTTGGTTGATTACCGTAAAAATCTTCCTATTCTAGATATGTAGAAAATGACTATGTAAGACTTCTACTACACGAGAACAATACATTTTTTTAAATAAGATTGTTGGTGGAAGAAATTAATAGGTACATTAGGACATCTCAGCTAGACTGATACATTCGTAGCATTCTCATCATTTAACCCTATTCAACATATTATTAAAATAAAATAAAAGAGTAAACAAAAGAAAATATAAGAAAAAAATCAGCAAAACAGAAAAATGCATGTTATGAATATCATCAGAAACAAATGAAGAATAAAAATTCAGAGTATTCCACCACCATGTTGAAGTAACTATACTAGGGATTCTGGATGCTAAACAATATGCAACTCAATTACTCTCCCGATAAATATGAGTGACACTAAGATTTATCTGATCGATTAAGTTTAAATATCTATATCAAGCAGTACGCCAACGCTAGGGAACCTTTCAAGATCTAGAACGAATAATGGACACCACATAAACATAATCACTTTCCAAACATAATTGTCTCCATCCAAAAGTTGAAGCATAAATAATCGCATGAATAGCACCAACCAACTCAGATTCAAAAGCAAAAGATACGTCAAGATGAATAACGTAACAACCCTTAACAAGACCTCTAGACTATCAAAAAGTACCTCCACAACCTACAAGCCCAAGACTATCAAAAGTCGTTCCATCTATATTCACCTTAATCCAACCTGATGGGGGAGGACGCCAAAAAACTTCTGATATACACGGGGCATCATTAGTCCACGAGAAAAGACTGACATTCTATAAATAAATGACGTAAGTCTTCCTCCGCAGCACAACAAAGATGACATCGAGAAGGAAAAAATATAGCCACGAGCACATAACGTAGAGTCATTAGACATCTTTCTAGGGAACAACATCGAGTAAGGATAAATCAAGAGGGTGGAATAAATGGATTTCAAATCCGCTTACCCCAACTAACAAAAACCCAACCTCAGCAAGAGAGACATGTGCAACTTTACAAAAAACAACAATATCCAAAGAGCGTGTCCAAACTAATGAGTCTTTATTAGAGCTGACCACCATTTCCTCAATCTTAGAAGTAAGTACCGGATGAGAAGAAAGAAAAGACACAGGGAGATGCCAACCCTCTGGATCAGTGTACACATATCTCACAAGGGACTCCAAAGGAAGATGTGACAAATAATGATTATCAATCAAATCAATCAACAAAGTTCTCAATCAGTTGTCTATCCAAAAGAGAACTTTAGAATGATGACCAATAAATCACCTAGACTCATACATCAAAGGAGTATAAAGACATTTCAATTTAGGCCAGACATAAGAACAATTATACCATGACCTCGGTCGATGATCCTGTGTGAAGAAACTAGCACGAAGATAACTGAAAACCATGGAGTCCTCAGTCAACAATCTCCAAGTGAGTTTTTTTAACGTTGCCTTGATAAGAATGCAAAGATCTTTAGACCGAGACTACCTTCCTATTTAGGTTTGCGGCATAACTTCCAAGATATTAGAATAGTCAACGGTCAACAACCTACGTGAAGATAAAACATTTAATTGTGTAGAGAAATGTATCACATATTATGAAAGATGAAATGTAAATGAGAGATAATTAAGACATGTTTTATATCTGAAGTTTAATTAACCCAACCTTTTAGAATATACGTATCAATAATCTATTGTGCATGTAGCATTTGTTTTTAATTAATTGTTCTCGTAGCACTTTTGCAATTGTTTGCTCTTAGCTTTCCCTTGACACTGACTTCATGTTTAATTTGGAATGCAAAGAAATAATACTCATTATCGGTGTGACTGGGTTACTTTGTATCATTTTATATTCTATAATCTCAGTTATTACTAAAACATTGCTAAGTGATGCCTAGTGCGTGATCTTGCGGTTTAAGTCTTTCTATTTATTCCTTCAAAAAATGGAAGAGTTCCTGTAGTTATAAATCTCACACTCTAAATTGTAATGTATTTTTTACAAAAAAAAATTGCGATACCAAATTCTTCTTTTATAACCTCCTAAAAACATATGCTGATTGTTTAAAGCCCCGTTTAATATTGTTTTTGAACATTAAAAAGTGATTTTTTTATTATTTAAGTAGGTTTAAGTGTTTGATAAATCTGATTTTTTTATATTATCTCATAATTACCTATTTTTTGCAGCAGTTTTCAAAAGCAATGTGAGACTAGCTTTTGAAAACTACTTCTCTAAAAATCTGCCGTGTATCTTTAAGCAGCCCCTCAAATTTCCCATATTGTCCTTAGTACATTTTCTTAACACCAACTTTATCCTTATTGTTTAAGAGCTTTCGTTCTCCATATCTTCTATGGCTTCCCCACTTCTCTCTAATGTTTTACCTTCTTTAAAAAATTATAATGCCTTACGTCACTAATGGCGTTCAACCTTCAACACACTTCTATGATTCTCTCTAAGTAATCTTTTTCATTCTTCAACCTAACCAATTCCACCAATGCCGTTCACGAAGCACGGTGAAAAAACAAAGCGGTTGCGCAATCGATTCCAGAAAACACAGTAATGAAACAAAGAGGCAATGTAATCACATTCATTTCACAATCACAACCTGAAACTCACAACAGGTATTACGAGATTCTAAAACTTTGCTTTGAAATTTTGTGTTCTTAAATGTTCATTCTGAAATCTTTTTGAAATTTTCTTGAAATCTTTTGATTAGTTCTGAAATATTCTGAAATCTTTTGGATTCTTATGAAATTTTCATTTGACAATCTTATTATAGAAAGGGATGATGGTGAAAAAATTTAAGAGATATGCCAAGCCACCCTTTTATGAAGCAAGTTAAGATAGTTATTGCAACTATGACACTACATAATTATTAAGGAGACATGTCCGATGTGACAAATAGTTTGACAAGAGTTGGAGTTATCGAGATGATATTTCTAATGAAGAAATGGAGATTGACTTTGATCATCAAAGAGAAAATCATAACACCATCAATCTTGGAAAACAAGAAATGAAACTTTTAAGGGATAAAATTGTTGTAAGTTTAACGAGGGGACGATTTATTTGCTCCATTAAATAAGGAGCAGTAGTGGAAAAATAAAAGCAATGATGTTTGTTGAACGATTTGTTAGAGTTTTTTAATCAAACAATGGAACTTTAGTGATATAGTTTGAAATAACAATTATTTAATATTATGTCAAAACATAACTCATTATTTTTTAATACATAAAAGAATATTCATTTTTTGGAGTTGATACAAAATTATTAAAGATTTTTTTAACTATTTCTATTTGGATAAACTATATTGTACAAGCAATTACAAATTTTAAATTTACCAAACACTTAAAAGCAGCACATTTATCAAACAGCTAATTGCTTTATAATTAAATTTGTTTTTCTCAAAACACAACTAACAGTAATTTTTTCATAAGCTACAACAATACCAAACTGAACCTAAGTCAGCCAAAACAGTTGAATGTGCATTACATATTGAGTTTTTTAGGTAAATATAATATTTAGAAACTTTATTTTGTTAAATAGCCGGTAATATAATAATAAATAGAAAAATAATCATTTGAAAAAAAGTCAACAAAATTATAAACTACATTTATTATAATACAACATCAAATACATTTGATTCAATATCATTTATTCTAATTAATAATTAAACAAAATAATTTTTTAATTTAAAATTATCGAAAAGATTTATCTATTTTAAGTTATTTAAAAATTAAAGGATTGAATAATTATATTTAATTATAGGAATAACGATTTTAATTATTTTATATATACCTATTTTTCAAATATGTAATAATTATTTTAGTAAATTAATCAAGAAATCATCATTACTCTGATAATAATTACATAAATTACATAAACAATAATATTTAGTAGCATAGGTTAATACATATGAATTTTATTAGAGAATAATAAAAACATAAATTAATATTTAAAAATATGTAATCTTATAACAATCTTTATGTAAATACTAATTGCAATCCATATATATATATATATCCTTATCCAAATAAAAGTCTATAAATATATTTCAAAAGTAAACACATATTTGCCTAAAAAATACTATTAATTCCCCTAAAGGTAAGAAATTTCTCAATCTTCAAAAACACATGCTTTTTAATGAAAAATCATGGATTTCAAAACAAAAAGAAATATGTCTACGATTAAAAAAAGTATCTAATATTTATTTATTAGTAAATATATATTTTCCTAAAAAGCACAACTTATTCTTCTAAAAACAAGGGGTTGCTCCGTCTATAAAATGCATTTAATGAAAATTTATATAAATAATTATAGAGAAAATATTTAGAAATAATTATTTTCATTAATTACATAAGTGCTAATAGAATTAAAATGGACCAATAAATATATTAGATAGAAGTAATGAAATAGTTACGTAATTCATATTATTTCGATTTTGTCATATGATAAATCTCATATTAAATAACCTTTTGTGGATTTTGTATCATAAATGAAAGTGTTAAATCAATTTTTGTACTATTAGTGTGAATCATATTTTTTATATATCTCATGTATATATGTTTTTATCCTACCAATTTTGAGTATTATTAGTCACACAATTTCATTTGTTTAGATGATAAATTTTTTTTTGTTAAAGAACAATTCGCTTAGATTTTTGAAAATCTGATTACTTATAAATGATACATGACTATTTTTAACCATTTATTTAATATATAATAGAAATGATAGTAGTAATTATTTTACAGAATGCTAGAATGAGAATATAAAGTTATGATCAAATTAATTTAGCTATTAACTTAATTATTTTTAAAATGGCTAAAAAATTATAGCAACCTACCAAAATGGTTAAATGCTAAAGTAATTGCACTAAATTGACAAGTTTTGGAAGCTAATTTAAGAAATAACAGTTTTTTTAAACTTTAGGTAAATAGATAATTTTTCTTGCCACGTCATCAACTATATGTTGACAAATTTATAGTTTAACGATTATAACCTTGAATATACAGATTTTCGTAACCTGATTTGGTGGGTCCTTTTAATTAATTAAAAATATGGTAATTAATGATTTCTAATTCAAATGTTATTTCATTGATTTTTCTTTTTAATTAAACTAGTTAGGGATCACGTGCATTGCACGCATTTAAACTAAGTTAAGGACGTGCTTTAATTTAGAAAGTTAAATATTATCAATTATATTTGTATTCATTTCATCATATTCATTTAAAGAAATCTACGTCACACTTCATTTTAATGAGCTAAATCATTAAATTATACAATTTAAAGTTAAACATATATACTAAATAAGATTTTACAAATTTGAATATTTCAGAGATTGTCCCTTATAGAAAACGGAAATAAATTTTTCACTTTGTTTCTATTTTCACATTGATAATAAGGCATGTACATGTTTTTTCTTGACTTTACAAATATGATAACAACTAACTAATCTTTAAAGCTTCCACTTTACATTCTTAAACTTATGTATAATCATTTGCTTACATCTGGTATATAACTTCAAAACTTATATACGTATCACTTGCTGACAGTCAACAACAAACCAACAAACTTGTAACTTCTAACCATAATTTGATTTTACAGTCTTTTCACTGGTGATCGAAATGATGAACAACAACTTTATACATAATTCATTTATGATGCTACTGGCCTAAGAAATAGCTTTCTTATCACATTCTTAAGCCGTTGAGTATTGTCAGTAGAGGTTAACCAAAAAATCAATTAGGTGTCAACTTTCTCTTGAATTGACAATGTTGAAAAGATTGACTATATATGCATAATACTTTCACAACACTGTAACAATCTTGACTAAAGTAAGTTTAGAACAATGGTTCACATGTATGTTTGACTTTATATAAGCTTCTCAAGTGCATTCACACAAAAAATTAAAATAAAAAATAAAAACATCTCATTAATTTTTTATACTTGAATGCCACATGTATATGACTCGTGCAGTGCACATGACGTTAGCCTTATATCTCTATGGGATAACTTTTGATGATAAACATTGACGTTACTAATAAATTTAATAAAGTTTGTAGAGGCTATTAGAAAAATTACCACAAGGCATTCCAATTGAAGATCATGAAAATATTTATTTCCATAGGATCTCATAAAGCATGAAAATTAAAGACCATGAAGATATTTACTTTCATGTAATTTTTATTAGGAGCTTACTCATTTCATTTACTTTTATTAAAACTCAATTTATTTACGGATGTCTATCCTTAAATTAAAGCTCCATCCATAAAAAAAACCTAAACAACAAAAATCACATCTCTCTTGCACAATAGACAAAGTACATGAGATGGAGATAATGGCAAGCATAAACAAAGTAAGTTTAAATTTCAAGTCGATAAAGAAAGATGGAGCTTACCTAAATAATTTTTTTATCGTATTGTGTTATTTTGGGTAGGAGTGCTCCTTGCCTTTTAGGTCAAATATTTTTTGTCCTCCTTATTAATGATAAAGTATCCCTTCCTTTGTATTCATTCAAAATTTGAAATTTTTCCTTCTAAACCCTAACATTTACCTCCTCTATAAATACGTCATATTTCTCTTCACAAAACACATTTCAGAGCCAAGAGACTTGCTCCTAAAACTCTCTCAATACTCTCTTAAATCTCTTTTAATATTTTGAGCTTTATACTTGTAAATTTCTTGAGTGAGAAAGGTGGGCCTTGGAGCGTGGACGTAAGGATAGAATTTTCCGAACCACGTAATAATATTGTGTGCCTATATTCTTCTCTTTCTTCTCTTTTTATTTTGTGCTATTAATTTTTTGCACTTTAAACTCGTGAAACATTGAAGTTCATTCTTGAACATTCATTTTTCACTTGAGTGCGAAAAGTTTTTTTTTTTTAATTTGAACACGATCACCCAGTTCACCCTCTTCTTGGGTTATCATATCGATCCTACAATTGATATCATAGCTTGTAACTTTATACATAAGACTTAATCGTCTTGAGTTATAGCATCCATGAGTGGTTCTTTAATTGAAGGTCAATCTACTACTCTACCTCTTTTTTTTCAATGGTAATGATTATACTTATTGGAAAATGAGAATGCGGATCTATATTCAATTGATTGACTATGACTTATGATATATTGTTGAAATGGTGCTCACATTTCATTCAAAACCGTGGAGGGTAAAAATATTGTCAAATCAAGTAGTGAATGGAATGATGATGATAAAAAGAAATTTTTTTTATTTGCTAAGGCTGTCAATGTTTTGTTTTGTAACTCTAGATAAAAATTAATTTAATATAATTTTTACATGTGAATCTGCTAAATCTATATGGACATGTTAGAAGTCACACAAGAAGGCATAAATCAAGTTAAAGAATCTAAAATTAGCATGCATTTTCACCAATATTATTAATGGCTTGAAATCATTTGTAAGAGTTATTCTAATGTTGAAATTGTGAGAAAAATTCTTATGGTGTCTAGAATTGGTAAGCCAAGGTAACTGCCATCCAAGGAGTCAAAGATCTTAACACACTTTCTCTTGAAAAACTTATTGGCTCATTGATGATGCATGAAATGAGGTTAAATGAAAGTGATGAAGAAGATACATTGAAGAAGAAGAGCATTGCACTAAAATCAACACTTGAACAATCTGATAGTGATAATGATGACTATGATGAGGAAGATGACATAGCCCTACTCACTAGATGATTCAAGAAATTCTTAAATAGAAGGAAAAATACTCCAAGAAAAGATAATAAAAAGATACCTCGTGACATAATCACACGCTATGAGTGCAAAAAGCCTGAACACATAAAAGTTGATTGTCCAAATCTAAGTAATGCCCCAAAGAAGTTTAAAATAATAGCATTCAAGGCAACTTGGGATTAGATCGATGATGGCGACTCTGATGGCGAAGAAGAAGTTGCAAATATGTGTTTCATGGCACTAGACGATGAGATACCTTCTTCTAAGCTTACTTTAAATGATAAACCTAGTTATGACGAACCTGAAAATACTTTTGAAGAGCTTTATAGTGAATTTGAAAAACTTCGCTCAAAGAATAAAATTATGAAAAATGATTTTTCAAAACTTCAAGAAGAAAATGAGTATTCGAAAAGTGAGAATTTGAAAACAAAAACAACCTTACATGTTTTGCATCGAGACCTTGTTTAAAGCCAAAATAAAGAAAATGATTTAAATTCAACCATTTTTAAATTTACAAATGGAAGAAACAATCTTGACAAACTTTTTGGTAATCAAATGAATGCTTTCGATAAAATAGGATTATGATATCAACATTTTCAAAAATAAAAATATCACAGCAATATTTTTATAAAACCAACACAATATCCTCCTATTATTTCTCATTATTGTGAGGTTAAAGATCACAAAATTTATTCATGATTTCATAAAAAGAAAGTTATTTTCTATTAATGAAATGAATGGATTCTCTACAACACTAACCCTCAAGGACCCAAAAAGATTTGGGTATCAAAAGTCAAGTTTTAAATTTTTATGTTATAGGTACAATTGAAAAAGAAAGATACATGATATCCTGATAGTGGATACTCGAGACATATGACCGGTAATGAATAAAAACTCACTCAAATTTGTCTAAAGAAAGGGCATGTGACATTTGGAGATGATAAGAAAAGCAAAATCATTGGTATTGGCTCCGTAAGTAATGACTCTTCTCATGCTATATATAAAATTCTACTTGTAGATGGTCTAAAACATAATTTACTTAGCATAAGTCAACTTTGTGATAAAAACTATAGAGAAATTTTTGAAAAACATTTTTGTTTAATTCTTGATAAAGTGTCAAACAAAATTTTGATTGTTGGATAAAGAGACCAAAATGTCTACACTATTAATCTAAGTGATTTCTAAAATCATAATAAAAAATGTTTTCTTGTTTTTGACAATGAGAGTTGGCTATGGCATAGAAGAATTAGGCATGCTAGTATGGATTTATGTTCAAAACTATCAAAAAGTTATTTAGTAAAAGATCTTCCAAATATAAATTTTGTGAAAGATAACATTTATGATGCATGCCAAATGGGTAAACATGTTAAGAGCTCTTTCAAATCAAAACATATAGTGTCAACCACTAGATCATTGTAATTACTACACATGGACCTATTTGGTTTTTAAAAATTTATAAGTCCTGGGGGTAAACACTATGCATTTGTCATAGTTGATGATTTTTCAAAATTTACTTGGGTTTTATTTCTTAAAAATAAAGATGAAACTTTTAAAGCATTTACAAAGTTTTACAAACTAGTTCAAAATGAAAAAAATTTTACAATTTCAAAAGTAGAAGTGATCATGGTGGAGAATTTGAAAACAGAAACTTTGAAAATTTTTACGGTGAAAATGGTTTTTCATATTAGTTTTCTACTCCTAGAACTCTACAAAAATGGTATTGTTGAGAGGAAAAATCGATCCCTACAAGAAATGATAAGAACAATGACAAATGAAAATGGCATACCTAAGTATTTTTAGCTGAATCCGTTAATACATCTTGCTACATTATGAATTATGTTTTACTTAGGCATATTTTAAACAAAACCCCTTATAAACTTTGGAAAAACAAAATTCCTAATATTAGTTATTTCAAAGTTTTTGGGTGTAAATTATTTCAAACAATAAATACAACCTTTGTAAATTCAATTCTAAAACCGACTTAGGAATCTTTTTAAGATATTCCACATCTAGCAAAACTTATCGAATTTAAAATAGAAGAACATAAGTTGTGGAAAAATCCATGTATGTTGTTGTCTTTGATAAATCTACTCTCTCTAACATCTTTTATGATCAAGATAATGAAATTATAAGAAAGGTAGAAAGGGTTGATATCAATACTAATGAAGTATCAAGTCACTCTCTCCTAGAAAATATAAAAGTACAAGATTGCAATCAACTTCCAAAAGAATGGAAGTTTGTAAAAGATCATCTAACAGAGCTCTTAGTGGGAGACATATCGAAAGGGTTAGAGACCCTCTCTACGCTTCATAGTATTGGTAACATTGCTTTTATTTCTCAACTTGAGCCTAAATATTTTATAGAGGCAAAAAAAGATGAATATTGGATAGTTGTAATGCAAGAAGAACTTTAATCAATTTGAAAGAAGTAATGTATGAGAACTTGTCTAGACCCTCTAATCACTCGGTAATTGGTACTAAGTGTGTGTTTAGAAATAAAGTAGATGAAAATGGTATTGTTCTTAGAAATAAAGCTTGATTAGTGACTAATCAAGAAGAATGTATAGATTATGATGAAACTTTCACTCGTTGCTATACTTGAGTCAATAAGAATGCTATTAGCCACTGCATGTTTTTAAAAATTTTATTTTATAACAGATGGATGTCAAGAGTGTCTTTTTAAATGGATAAATTATGGAGGAAGTTTATGTAGAACAGCCTCCCAATTTTCAAAATTTGAATTTTCTAAATCACGTGTTTAAACTTAAAAATGCACTTTATGGACTAAAACAAGCTCCTAGAGCTTGTTACGAAAGACTAAGTAAATTTCTTATTGATGATGGATTTAAATGGGAAAAATAGATAACACCCACTTCATAAAACTAAAAGGTAATGATATCTTAGTTGTGCAAATATATGTAGATGATATAATGTTTTGTGCCACTAACGAATCTGTGTAAGAATTTTGCAAGCTCTATGAGCAAGGATTTAGAAATGAGCATGATGAGAGAATTGAAATTCTTCCTTGGACTACGAATCAAGAAAATGAAGGATGAGATCTTCATAAACCAAGAAAAATACACCAAAGATTTGCTCAAGAAGTTTGACATGGAAAATGTGAAGGCAAGTAATTCTCCTATGAGTAGCATGACAAAGATGAGAAAGGTAAGGACGTCGATATAAAGAAATATCAAGGTATGGTTGGATCTCTACTTTACTTAACTGCTAGTAGACTCGATATCATGTTTAGTATATGTTTATGTGCTCGTTATCAAATTTATCCCAAAGAATCACATTTACAAGCTATTAAAAGAATTTTTAAATATTTACTTGGAATAACTAATGAATAACTAAATTTGACCTTTGGTATCCAAAATGTGATGATCTTGATTTAATTGGGTATTCGGTTTTTGTTGTGAGCTTAACCGATAGAAATTGTACGAGTGGTACATGCCAATTCTTAGGACACTCATTTGTTTCTTGGTTTAGCAAAAAGTAAAATTCAGTATCCTATCAACCGCCGAAACATAATATAGTTATGTCAGTAGTTGTTATGCTAAAATTTTGTGGATGAAGCAAACTCTAAAAGATTTTGGTTTAATTTTTAAAATGTTCCGATTAGATGTGATGATAGTAGTGTAATTAATGTTTCTAAAAATCCTATTTTACATTCTCGTATTATGCATATAGATCTTAGACGTCATTTTATTCGAAATCATGTGCAAAAAGAGGATATTTAACTAGAGTTTGTAGATTTTACAAATCGACTTGCGAATATTTTCATAAACCATTAAATGTTGAAAGTTATTGAAAAATAAGCTTGCGTTGGAAATTTTAGATATCAGTTAAATATTTTTTCTACTTACTATGTCCAGATAAAAGTATTTTTTTCTCATTATTACTGGTTTATTCTATTTAATGATAGCAAATGGGAAGAAAATAGAATATGCTTAAGAGTTATATTTTAATCTTGATGGGTAAACATATATTTAGAGGAGTAAATTAAATTTACTTTATTAAATATATTTTTTTGTCTCAGTGGTTTGTCATCATAAAAAATGGAGAAATTGTTAGCCTTTTATATCTACGAGATAATTTTTTATGATAATAAAATATTGACGTTGCTAATAAATTTAATCAAGTTTGTAAAAGCTATTGGAAAAATTACCACAAGGCATTCCAATGAAGCTAATGAATCAAGTTTGTAGAAGATAATTTTTTATGATCATGAAAACATTTATTTTCATAGGAGCTCATAAAGCAGCATGAAGATTGAAGATCATGAAGATATTTACTTTCTTGTAATTTTTATTAGGAGTTTACTCATTTTATTTACCTTTATTAAAGCTCAATTTAATGAGAGATGTCTATTCTTAAATTAAATATCCATCCATAAAAGCCTAAACACTAAAAATCATATCTCTCTTGCACAATAGACAAAATACATGAGATGGAGATAATGATAAAACACAAAAAAGTAAGTTTCAATTTCAAGTCGATAAAGAGAGATGTTGCTTACCTAAATAATTTTTTACCATATTGTGTCATTTTGGGCATGAGTCTTTCTTGCCTTTTAGGTTAAAGATTTTGTATCCTTCTTATTAAGGATGGAGTATCATTTTCTTTGTTTATATTCAAAATTTGAACATTCCCCTCCTAAACCCTATCATTTGTCTCCTCTACAAATACACCTCAATATCCTGTGCATATCTTCTTCTCTTTCTTCTCTTTTTATTTTGTCTATTTATTTTTTACACTTTAATACCGCACCCGAGGGTGGCTTTTCATACCGCCATGCGGAGAATCCCGGGCATGGTTTCCCATGCCACTCCGGGGGGAACTCGAAGGCAGCTCCCCATACCACATAAGGGGAACCCCGAAGGTGACTCCCCATGCCGCTACGGGAGGAACCCCGGGTGCGGTATCCCATGTTGGCACGGGGGAACCCCGAGCGTAATTTCCTATGCTACGTCATTTTAAGGATGTGACACATTTTAGGCATTGGGTCGCATTTTTTTGTGACCACGTTTTAAGCGTGGACACGCGATTTGCATGCTATTGAAAAGGAGATGCATTCGGTCCCTACTCGACCCCATCTATGCAAAGGGATCCCTAGCACCATTATTGAGGCAATAACTTCTCATCAATCCCGAGATCAAACACTGTGAATATTCTTTCCTTAAGTTTTTCACCTACCTTATAGTCTTAAAGTCATTTGTCACCTTTCAACGACTGCCTAAGGTTGCTTATCATTCACCCTATGACCACCAACTCTCATGTTCCTAAGCATACTTCGCATAGACTAGATCAGTCATACACACATCACCCTAAACCACTAGGGCGTGATCTATTTACCAACTTCTTCTTTCTTCAAGTATGGTTGGACGTAGTCGAATCACGAGAGCTTCTTCTCATATGAAAGGAGAGAGTGTTAACCCAACTATTAAAAACCATGACATGGAAGATGCTACTTCTAAGGAGAGAATCGACCTCCCCGCTGTTACTTCTGCTACAATGACGACGAGTGAGCAGACTAATGCCATTAGAGAGCTTTAGGCCTACAACGCTGAGATTCGTACCCTTCTGAGCATGCTGACAACTCTCCTCGTGGGTGCTCAGAACCTTCATCTATCATCGCCTATCATTCATATCTTCCCTCCTCATGCGGTGAACTGGACTAACGCTGAATGATAGATTCCAACTATAAATCTCGGGGCTCGTCCGGGTCAAGAACGACAAACAATGACCAAAATGCGGGTCACCCGAGCAACCCCGCCAATGTTATCATTCTATCAATAGCATTCCCAGCATCTTTCGCATGTCCCATGCTCGTATATGACATCCTGGTTGATGGCACTGAAACTGGTCCTTTCGTTACCAAAGAGACACTACAAAATATGTTGGAGATGGAGCGCGCCAAAGCCTCTCTGAGCGATACGATAGTGGACTTTCACCCCCTTACCCAAGTGAGCTAGCTATGAAGCCATGCCCATCTGATTATGTCCCTCTAAAGTTTCACAAGTATAAGGGGAAGGAAGGATGTTCTAGAGAGTACATCCTACATTTTATTGACGATTTAGGCCCACACGGATATGATGAGTCCATGAGGCTGAGGGAGTTTTCAAAATTGCTGACGGAGCGAGCATACACATTGTACATCAATTTGGCATCGGGATAAGTTTTAACTTGGTCTCATATGGTTTCTGCCTTCATGACCAAGTTTTTATGACTGAGGAAAAGATGAGCATTCTCGAGTTGGGGCGTGAGCGTCAAAAGAAAGATGAGGGCCTGATGACTTACGTCAGGCAGTTCAAAGACAAAGCACTAGATTTCCAGGAAAAGTGGAAGGAGGAAGACTTGGTGTATATGTGCATATGTGGAATGATGAATGAGTGTAGAGAACATTTGGAGAAGCTCGATATCGCCACTTTCTCACTCCTCCATGTAGCTAGTCAACGCACCAACACTTCAGTGTCCAGGCCAAATGTTACAGAGCAGAGTGAGCATGGGGGGCTTGCATGGAAGCCCGCATGATACACGCTGCAAAAAGCCATGGTACAACCCCAAGGACGAGGTGTAAAATGGGACAGAAGCGACATGGATGATCCACCACCCCTCCCCTGCTCCATGGATAAGGTAGAATGATGTTGGATGCCTGGGTCAAGGATAAGGTCGTGCGAAGACCTGGGGTGGAAAAGTTGCACACCAGAGAAGAAATAGAATCACCTCTATATTTTCGCTTCGACCAAGAGGCCACTCATGCAAAAAAAGATTGCAAAACTTTGAGACGGATTTTCCGTGACAAGCTCCAAAAGGGAGTGATAATTAACGCGGACATAGAAGTCACGGGGAACCAACGATTTCCACCGCACGCTACATGACCATCGTGACTGAAAGTCATTCATATGCCACAAAACCTGAGGAGGGGTATGTTAAGTACAAAGGCAATCATGTGTTGTAAGGTTCAAAGATTATGTACTCAAAGTCACAATACGCATGTTTAATTACGATGTCTATTCTGAAAATTACAATTATTTGTCTATGTGCATGCTTGTACGAATAGGAAGGGTCACATGAGACCACCTCTATGACTGGTAGTAGATGGGATGACTCTCAAAAGTTTCAAGTCATATCGATGACGTTCAACTTTAATTGCATAAAAAAATATCATGTTTAGCATTGTAACTTTTACTTCAACTTTTGTGATTATCAAAATAGCCTAAAAAATTATAACGCGCCTGTCATCCTAAAATGCAATTAAGACATTTCAGTAAAGCTTGTTACTGAAATACGTGTAAGACGTTTTAACAAAGTTAGCTCCTGAAATGCATTTGAGACGTTTCAGCAAAAGTTTCTCTTGAAACGCGTTTAAGACATTTCGGCAAATGTTGTTCCTGAAACGTGTTTAAGATGTTACAACAAAGTTTGTTCCTGGAACCAATTTAAGACGTTTCAGCAAATATTTTTCCTGAAATGCATTTAACAAAAGTTGTTCTTGAAACGCACTTAAGACGTTTCAGTAAAGTTTGTTCCTGAAACGCACTTAAGGCGTTTCAGCGAAGTTTTTTCCTAGAACGCATTCGAGCAGAGTGTGTCCCCGGGACACACTTAGGACGTTTCAGTAAAGTTTGTCCTGAAATGCAATGAAAACGTTTCAACAAAGGTAGTTGGACGGAACTTAGTCGTTGTTGTGAATCCTTTCAAATCATAACTCGGCCGCCATAACGTGCCTGAAATACATAAGTTATCTTAACCATTTGATTTGTTTGTCGTCGCAGCATATGGCTCTTGTCATATAAATTGAATCTAACTTAGAGTTTTATTATGAATATGGTCATGTTAAAAGTCGTGTGTAAGAGCGATGTATATGCGAAGTAGGGTTGCATGATAACGGTTCGGAGTAGGAACGAATGAGCATGTCTGATGAAAATTCAAAGTATGAACTGATGCATGATAAAATCTCAAGTAGGGATGGGTATATAACCATTTAAGCATGACCATTACGGATAGTCCAATATGCACGCGCCTCCTTAGGTAATTTGATTACATTTTTATGTATGTGTGTGCCTTCTTAGGCAGTATCATGCAGGTTCCTACGTGTATGCGCTTTCACAAGTTGAATCATCTACGAACGACCCTCCAGCATGTGCACCTACCGCTGGGCCATTTCTTGATGAATTTCGCATGGTTAGTTATCTCAATATCAGAAAGCAGTGGTACGTCTGTTCATGATTTTAATGAATTATCTCTAATAATGACTATGAACACATCATTGAGCTACATCTGTCATATACGAGCATGATATAGGTATAAAAAAATATTGACAGACTATATTCACTTGTCATGGTACTTTGGTATTTAGCAACACAATATGAACATGAAAATGATGCATATATTAACATGTGTATTTACTCATCATGATACTTTGGTATGCGTACTAAACTTGGACTTGAGGTTGTGTATAACTAGTGCGTGCATTTTTTTAGGCTATTCATTTAGTTGAAAACACCTCAAAGTTTCGGTGGGCACTTTGATGGGGTGGTATTTTTTTGGAAAATGTAAGTATTTCTCTAGAGGTCATTTGCTTCAAAGTGAAGTGCAAAAAATGAAATTGAGCAAGTGATCTGGCAAACTGAGTTTATAGAGAAGGAGAGCTCCTCATTCCCCCTCCCGTCTAAGGAGGGGATGTGGTGTCTCTTCCAAGGGAGGACGGGACGCAGCGCCTCTGAATGAGGCGCTGACACTCCTCATTTGAGGGACTGTCACACGCCTCATTCGAGGCAAAAATGCAGCGCCTCGTTTGAGGTGAGATACAACACCTCGTTCGAGGTACTATCACACGCCTCGTTAGTGGCGAGATGTAGTGCCTCGTTCGAGGCGCTGCCATATGCCTGGTTTGAGGCGCTGTCACATGCCTCGTTCGAGGTGTTGCCATGCCTCGCTCAAGGTGATGTGACATGCCTCTGAACGAGGCATTCTCACATGCTTCATTAGAGGTGTTGTCACACACCTCGACTCAAACGGGGTGCCGACAAGCACCTAAAACGAGGCCCTCCCACCTCGTAAATTATGATTGATCTAAATTTCAATGATTTGATGTTTGTAGTTATCGGAGACAAGAAAGACGTATGTCCCATGAACAAGTGCGAAAGACGTAAGCAATACTCAAATTAGAAAATATGTCCAAGTTTGATTGTTTTGTCCTCAACCTTAAACATGGGGCAAATGTAAATAGTGAACCACGTCCTTAAGAGTAACATATCAAAGGGAACACGGGCGTCTAAAGACATGTCTATATGGCACTTACGTGAAATAACATTGATCGATGCGTGATGTTAACAAAATAACGTCTATAAGGGATGCTCCTATTTTATAAAGGTGGCAATCTCATTATATGAAATTACATATTAAACGTGGTACTTCGTCTTCGAGTCTATTGACAAAGATTCGAAGGTCTTTTCTCACTTAGGAACAATCTAGGGGTTGTGGTCTGGTAGGATTAGGAGAATGTGCTTCACCAGGATGAGAAGATCTCTTTGAAGGATGTAGCCACCTTACGAGTCTTGGAAGTGCCTCCTTAATGCCCCCAGGAGAACATCAGGCGCGGCTCTTCATGCCGCCCCGGGGGAACCCTGGAGGGGGCTCCCCATGTCGCCCTGGGGGGAACCCTGAGGGTGGCTCTCTATGCTGCCACTGGGGGTGGGGGGGACTCTCAACGTGGTTTCCCATGCCACCCTGAGTGCGGTTTCCTATGCCACCCTGAGTGCGGTTTCCTATGCCACTCCGGGGGAACCCATGGGCGTCTCCCCATGCCATCTCGGGGGAATCCCAAGGGTGGCTCCCCATGCAGGCACGGGGGGAATCTCGGGCGTGACATCTCATGCTGTAACGGAGGAACTCCGGGCGCAGTTTCCTATGTTACGTCGTTTTAAGGCTGTGGCACATTTTAGACATGGTGTCACATTTTTAGTGTGTTACCACGTTTTAAGCGTGGACACTCAATTTGCATGCGGTTGAAATGGAGATGTGTGCGGTCTCACTCGACCCCATCTATATAAAAAGGTCCCTAGCACCATTATTGAGGCAATCACTTCTCATCAATCTCGAGATCAAATACTAAGAATATTTTCTTTTCGAGTTTCTCACCTACCTTAGAGTCTTAAATGGATTTGTCACCTTCCAACGGTTACCTAAGGTTGCTTGTCCTTCACCCTCCGACCACCAACTCCCACATTCTCAAACATACTTAGCATAGATTAGATAAATCATTCCCACATTAGCCTAAACCCTGAAACAGATGCTTATTAATTGTCTTATTAATCTATCTTTATTTAGAATTGAGGATTTAAGTAAACAAGAAAAAAGGTTCTTGTTATGTGACTCCACTCAGTTAAATATAATTTGCAAAGAACTGGTGAAGCCAAATGGCGAGCCACTTCTTATCGTTCTATAATCAAAGGTTTTATTCAACTGTTGAAGTTAAATGCATCTGCTACTCATAAATTTTTGGAAGTATACAGTTATTTTAATCAGCTGTTTGGTTCTTTCAAAACCAAATTTCGAAAGAAGTGAAAAAATGATGTTTTTTTATTGGAAAAAATAAATATCCGTATTTGGTAGTAATTCTCAAAATGAATTTTCGTATAAATTTTCTGAAAAAAAAAGTCGGTATATACAAAGCATCCCTTCACCCACAACTATTGTGTTTTACTAATTAAACCTTCAAGTCTTTTCTTTTAAACTAGATTGAAACAACAAACCGACACGACAAAAATAAATGTATGTCATAATAGGAGAAACCAATTCCACCGCACAACAGAGTCCACAACAGAAATGAAAGACTAAACCTAGCAAGCTCATGGGTTGTTTCATTATAAGAGTGAGGAACATGGTTCCGCTTCCGCACCAATTAAAGGTCTCATTTAATGCTATACCTGTTTGAAATTTTTTTCCTAAAATCTCACTCTCTTAGGACAGTTTTGTCTAGGTTGGACTTTTGGGTTGTCCAGAATGCTTACTTATTCATGATGTTATTTTGGGTCAGCCTTGGCCGTAAAAGTCTGCCTGGCTCGGCTTTAGCACGTATCACAACTTGGCCCGCGTGGAAGGCCTACGATGTCAACCCAGTGGGCTTTCATCAGCTCGAACCTAGTCCGGGCCCAAATGATATTAAGTGATTGCATTAAATAGATAAATTTTGAAAATTAATTTAAAAAATAACAGGTTTTTTTTTCAAATTATAAGTAAATAGTAGTTTTTAGTATTACGTCATCAATCAGCTGTTGACAAATTTGTAATTGACGATTCTAACTTTCGATTTACAGATTTTATAATCAGATTTGGTGGAATCCTTACATTTAATTAAATATTTCAAAATTTATTATTTTTCAATTCAAACGTTATTTTTTACTTTTATTTTTAATCAAATTAGATGATAATCAATTATTGATTCTAGTTTCATGTTTTTAGGTAATTCTGCTAAGAAAATATTCTAGTTTCAATGATTGATTCTAATTCTGATAAGGTAAATAACATATTTTTAGTGTCACGTCATCAATCAGCTGCTGACGAATTTGTAGTTGACGATTTTAAACTTCTATTTACAAATTTCATAATCAGTTTTAGTATGGTACTTTCATTTAATTAAATATTTCAGAATTTATTATCTTTTAATCCAAACGTTATTTTTTTATTTTTAATTAAATTAGATAATAATCAATTATTGATTTTATTTTTTTAGCTAATTCTAATAAGGAAATATTCTAGTTTCAATTACTGATTCTAATTCTGATAAGGTAAATAGCGGATTTTTAGTGTCACGTCATCAATCAACTATTGACGAATTTGTAGTTGACCATTTTAATCTTCGATTTACAGATTTCATAATCAGATTTGGTAGGGTCCTTGTATTTAATTAAATATTCTGGAATTTATTGTCTTTCAATTCAAAAATTATTTTTTATTTTTTTAATAAATTATATGATAATCAATTATTGTTATAGTTTTCTTATATTAGCTAATTTTGGTAACGAAATATTCTAGTTTCAATGATTAATTCTAACCTGATAAGGTAAATAACAGATTTTTAGTGTCACGTCATCAAACAATTGTTGACAAATTCTGATAAGATAAACGTTAAATATCTAACTTGTTATATATAGATTAGAGCCAATTTAATTCAAAATTATTGGCTAATTAAGAAACCTGCTATGGAATTTGGTCAAACCAGCGGTGAAAGGGTTTTTGAAAAAGTGTAATTGAGTTTCAGCTAGATTGGGACTAAAAGAGCTGTTAGCTAAGCCTTCGATCTTCTTTGCTTCTCCTTCTCTGTATAGGATCGATAAGTCATATCCGTTTTCCTATTCTATCTTTTCTTCTCGGCTGGTTCTCTAAAAAGATTTCCAAGGGTCCTTAGCATTCGTAGTTCTTATCTAATCCACTGGAGAAATCTATTGAAAACATATTATTTTTTAAAGCACCCCCTTAAAGTTTTCTATTATGCAAAATTTCTCAATGATTTTAGGCACTTCTGGACAGTTTCCCCTACATTATTGGGTTTTATATAAAATTAGTAACTATTAAGAAACTTAATACAAAATTAAACAGCTATAGTCATAAAAAACAGTCAAGGTTTATGAACCCATTAACAAAAAATACATATCTTCTTATTCTACTCATTTACTATCATTTAACAATTTTTTAAAAAAATTGCAAACTCCCATAAATCATAAAGAAACCAATTAAAGGTCTCATTTAATGCTATATTTGTTTGAATTTTTTTCCTAAAATCTCACTCCCCCCCTCTTCCCTCTCCCCCTCTCCCCCCATCTCTCTCTCTCTCTCTCTCTCTCTCTCTCTCTCTCTCTCTCTCTCTCTCTCTCTCTCTCTCTCTCTCTCTCTCTCTCTCT